>JAOBYK010461899.1:0-13995 GCA_025434845.1 Phenganax subtilis | reverse complement strand
GCCAGTGTGTTGGATGTACGAATGTTCCAAATAAGTCCAGGGAAAGCAGTAGCTTCGAAGACGACTCTGAAGATGATCTGGGTAGTGATATGGAGGAAGGAAACTGACGGCATAACTAGCATTGGAACAGAACTTATTGTATTTACTGCATTTCATCCTATTAATATGTAATTAATTTAGCTATTGTATAAACTATTAAATGACACAGTTCTCCAGATTTACCTTCAAAAGGGCAAAAACACTGTTGCGCTGATTGCATATTGCTGGATATTTTACAATTTTTAGTTGTTTTTGAGCCCACGTTTTTTGAGTACGAAGCATACTTTAAGTGAGAATGCCAAAGGATCAAAGGTGCCACGGAATTCAAAATGGCGCTTCGCGAATGAAAATATCAAACTTTGGCTTTAGATTGGGAACAAACAGCACGTTTTGACGCGTGGGAACAAAGATATTTGAAATCAGCGCACTCGACTCAACCAATTCCTGTTAACAGATTTTAGCACCGCGATGGGGGCGACGGAATTAGATTTCTAGCCACTTTTTTGCTATTCAGCTGACGGCCTAATTCGTCGCCCAACAATCTCACTAGTCCACATTTCCAGGGGTCTAGAAACTTAGCTTTTTCATTTTCCATTGCAAATGTTCTCACAATCCATCACAATCGTTATGCTTCATTTCATTTCATCTCTGCACACTCACACTGCACGCCAAGAAAATTTGATTACTTTGACAAAGATACAGAAGAGGAAAAATAGAAGAATAATCAAAATCTTTGGAAGGAAATTTGGTCAAATATAAGGATATTTTGGAGACTAAGGAAGGAATTTAATTTTTCACCTGTGGAAACTCTGTTTTGCATGGGTGACGATTTTCCACGGGCAGAGAGAGAGAGGTGCAGCCTGCAATGCCTCAGCGGTGTAACACATCAATCGTAAAAGATAATGAATTGCATCGGTCCAAACTCCAAGTCTCCAAAGAGTAAACCCTCCGTAGTATACGAGCTGCACACTTGAGTAACATGATATTCACTCAAAGGGTTGGTAGGCTTTTGCGCATGCTCGGAGCCAAACGTGACTTGAAAGGTAGCCAAGTTCAATTATGGGAGCCCAAGCTGTGACAATGTTGGTGGCACAGAGTAGGTAATAAACAGAGGCAGGTTTGATCTTTTTGGGACGTGGACACCGACTTCCGGTTCACGGCCGCCATTGCTCTGGCCAGAACATTCTGGCCAGCGTTGTAGAAGATATATTGGGGATTTCCGGATGGCAGCCACTAAATTGCACATTTAATAAAAGTATGCGGTAAATCCAACTTTTGACCTTGGAAATAGAAAATAAAACGGTAAGAGAGTGTTTTTAACTAATAAAAGTGTTTCTATCGGCTGAAATTCAAAACTCAGAAGGAGCGACAGGAGTGAAATGTACGTATTCATCAGGGCATGGACTGCTCTCATACACATGAGTATATTTAAATGAAATAACTTTAACAAAAATTACAATTGTAATTTGTATGAAAGCTTCAAGGACATCAGATTACAAACTTGAACGCTATATACTGCAGCAAAAATATTTGGTGAAATGTGGGAGAACAGTTTTACTTTTAGTTCTAATCTTGAATGCATTCCCATCACATTTGAGCCTTGTCCATTGTTCCCTTTGAAATACACGCTTAAGTTATTCCAAAGGATGTACATATATTTTATTTTACTATCAAGTTGGCAAACAGTGACTTTGCAATCTTCCTCTAGGAATAAAAGTAGAAAATACCTCAAAGTCTCACACTTGCGTGATTAGGTGGCACTATACTATCCATTAATTTCTAGAATCTAGAACATTTTAGAGACAATTCCAAACTTATTTCACATAAAATTTAGCTCAAGGAATACAGTGGAAGTCATAAGTTGTCATACTTTTACTGCAAAGTATGACAGGCATATCAAGATAACATGTACTGTAGATTTTAAAACAGGCGTAGAAATCATAGCGTAAAGCGTTAAAGTATGTTATTCATTGTCCTTGGAACTTTCATACAAATTACGTTTGTAATTTTTGTTAAAGTTATTTCATTTAAATATATTCATGTGTATGAGAGGGGTCTGTGCCCTCATGAATATGTACATTTCACTCCTGTCGCTCCTTCTGAGTTTTGAATTTCAGCCGACAGAAACAATTATATTAGCAAATTAAACATTAAAAACACTCTCTTACCGTTTTATTTCCTATTTCCAAGGTCAAAAGTTGGATTTACCGCATACTTTTACTAAAATGTGCAATGTAGTGGCTGCCATCCGCAAATTCCCCATATATTTTTTACAGAATGTTCTGGCAAGCAATGGCGGCCGTGAACCGGAAGTCCGTGTCGGCAGTCCCTAAAAGATCAAAGGACCTGCCTCTCTGTTTATTACCTCACTCTGTGTTGCTGGCGTGTGTTGCACTGATTGTACTAGAATTCGCCATGAATTCGTGCAGCGCTGAGTGCGCGAATTTTAGTACTGCGCGAAATATATGTTGACTCGGTAATTCAGTTTTTCTAAACTGCAAAGAGTTAAATAAACCATCTTATCTTATCTTATGCAACACTAAAAATCAAAGATGTCGTCATCTTCATCCTGTTCAATTTCGATGGGGATATTCTCAGGTTCTAGGTAGTATTCCGCCACCAATACTTGCATCTTGTTGAAGATTATCGAACTTGCATTGTTTTGCAGGATTGTTGAAGTGAATTTGCCCACACTTACTACATAATATTGAAAGAAAGTTGCCCGAATCTAAATCTGCGCAAATAAGTTGATCGAAATGTCAGATTGCGAAAATTTATATGAATCGTTAGAATAGTTAATATTGGTAAGTTATAAACGTATTAGTCAGGGAGGCAGAGGTACCAAATAGGGAAACACTTACCCTATTGAGTGGCAATTTCATTGTGCCTTAATCATGTGCATCGAAGGTTACTAAATGTAATTCTGCATGTTGTTCAGTTTAAAATTTCTTGTGCAGTCCTCCCAACGCGTTTTTATTAGATTGTTGTATTAAATTCTATTACAGCGAAAAAACATGAACTTTTAAATTTGAAAACAACAAGAATGACCAACATCATTGGAAAGCTTACAAAAATGTGCATAGAAGGTCTTAAAACGGTTTTCTGATTTAGAAAATGGTTTTCTAGTTACAAGCTGTTTTTAATGTTGTTGCCAGTCCCTTTTGCCAAATTTTAGCTTAATTTTTATATTTCAAGAAGCAATAATTCAAAACTGTTTTAAAAGATTAAAAAACTGTTTAAATGTCTTATATACAGTTTTTTAAGCCTTCTGATGATGTAAGTAATGTCTTTTGCTATTAAATCCCAAATTTCACATTTTCATGCCGTAATAGAATTTAATAGAAAAATTTAGGAATAACGTGTTGGCAGAAGTCGTCAAGAAATTTGAGTGCCATCAACATGCGAAAATGTTATCAGCAGCCTTCAACAATCAATTTTAAAACAAAATGAAATTGCCCCTCGATAGGGTAAGTTTTTTTCTCTTTTCCTCCCTGACTACATGTTTCCCATGCATATATGCTTAATATAGCTTTCCCACCCTGTACGTCTTTGAACATTAAAACAATGACCGCCTTTTGAAGAATAACATTTAGTATTACGTTTTACACCGCTGAAACATTGCAGGCATTGCATCTCTCTCTCCACCCGTGGAGAATCATCCCCCGGTTTTACATCCCCCTACATTTGAGTAAAGTTTTATATCGAGTTTTATACGACGGTTTCTGCTAGAAACACACATTACACAATTATTTATAGCAAATTTGTCACTTTAACGGCATTTAATATTGTTGGATCGTTGGAGAGACATCACTAGGACATGGATGAGAGACTAACAGGTGTCCGACTGTCCCAAAATTGCGTAAGTTGATTGTCTTGCGATTTCAATGGCGGCCATTAACCTAGCAACTGAGTAGCAAGTGCCCTACAAAAAGGAATTCACCCCTCTGAACAAATTGTTTTGAAAATGGAAAACTTGCCAGGTTAAAGGGGGCCACAGCACTTACGCCAAAATTGTAGGCATGAAAACTGAGTGGAAGATCTGTTAGTCTCTAATTTGTGACTAGGACAATAATCAGCTAGGTATTGCTGTGTTGCAAAGTGTTACTTTGTACAAACATATATTTTTTTGTTCTTTTATCAATTATGAAATGGTATGTAGGTAGGTAAATAGCATTGTTTTATCTATACTGGCCTTCTAACGTCCTTTAGAGTTAATCAAACGCACTAGGCCACAGCGTGTACTATGCAATTTGTAATATCCTATTGAGAGAAGTGCAACATCCAAGCTTGTGATGGCATTGTTTAACAACTCAGCCACAGACACTTAATTTATGAACTAACTTTGAAATAGTCTATTGTCTATTGCACCATTTGCATGGGTAGTAACCTGAGTTCTGTGGCTTTCTCACTATATGAACCACCAAAAGTCACAGTTGTATTTTCAAATATTTCCTTCCAGCATGCTTTATCAGTGTTTGCACCATCAATAACTCACTTCAGTTGACTGATCATGCTTTCACTTCAGTGAAACAGAGGAATCTAAACTCAAACTTAAGTAGTATCATCTGGCATTAGACATAGGAAAAGAATAAAGCGTGCGCATTTGGGTGTAATGTGATGTACAGGGTTATGCTCTATCGTAAGTAATTAATATTTTGATTGTTTTGATATCAAGATATCAACCTTCTAAATAAGAGAGAAAAATGAAAAATGAAATCAACAATCATGAACTCATTTCATATCAATGCCAAAATTATGCATAATAATACAATCATATAATCATCAAAGTTATCCCAGATTCATAATCTTAGCATGATCTTATTAAGATCTTAGCACGATCTTCTCGAGATCTTGCCATGATCATGTGTAAATCCTGCAAGTTCTTACAGGATCTTTACAAGATCCTGCAAGAACTTGCCATGATGTTGCCATGAACTTGGCAAGACTTTGTCTAAATCGTGTAAGAACTGGCCATATTATCTTGCCAAGATCTTAACAAAACCTTGTCTAAATCTTGTAAGAACTTGCCATGATCTTACCAAGACTTTGGCAAGACCTTGGCAAGACCTTGTCTAAATCTCGGAAAAACTTGCCATGGGACCATCTGCAGGTTACAATGAAAATGCATCCAACTTTGAATTAATATCTTTGCTAACCTGGATAACCTGGCCGCCCCCAGGCAACCATACTTATCAGTTTGGAAGGTTCGATGCACGCTATTATCTGAGGTGGTCTGGGAACTTGGTCTCAGGGAGACCTGGGAACTAGTGGTGGTACTTGGACTAAGGAAAGATCCATGCAAATGAGTAGTATAGGAAGGGAGGTTTCTACCATATTTTGACCACGCCCCTTTTTTTGCAACCTGTCAGTCAAAAATCTTATGAATAATTGATGAGCTGTGAAATCCAAGATGGCAGCAAAGTATATATTACTATTACAGATATTTCCAAGATGGCGGCAAAGTAGAAATTATTACTATTACAGATATTTCCAAGATGGCGGCAAAGTAGAAATTATTACTATTACAGATATTTCCAAGTTGGCGGCAAAGTATATATTACTATTACAGATATTCCCAAGATGGCGGCAAAGTATATATTACTATTATAGCCGTGGTCACCTATTAGAGAGGTATTGTGCAATCTCATGAATAATTAATGAGCTGTGACGTCATCAATCTCATTTGCATAATAGTTGGGAGGATGTTGATCTAAAAAAGTTACGTACGGGGTGGTTGACTTGGCGGATTTTATTAGAGAGGCCATATGTTGAGAAAAAAATTTAGTAGAAAATACTATTACAGAAAAGTTAGTGGAAAATACTATTACAGGAAATTTAGTAGAAAATACTATTACGCGTGCACAAAATAAAAAAATGAAACTTTTTGAAAAAAACTCAAAACCTATATATAAAGAGAGAATGAATAGTCATTTTTTAAAAATAAATAGAAATGAAAATATAGTAGAAAATACTATTACAGAAAATTTAGTAGAAAATACTATTGCGCGTGCACAAAATAAATAGAAATGAAAATATAAGAAAATGGTTTAAGAAAAATAAGAATATTTTATTAGAGTTATTTAAAGAGTTATTAGGTAATGAATTTGAAGTAATATTAGAGTTATATTTTTTATTCAAGGATGAAAAATTTTCTGAAATATAGATTTTAATAACGAAGGATAATATAAAAAATATTTATGAGGAAATAGTAGAAAGAATGATGAAAAGCATTAAGGAGGATTTTATCAGTCCTGTTCGACCCAAAGGATTAAGAATCGAGTTAGGAAAAGATAAGGATTCGACTAAAAAAATATTGTTTTAGATAAGTCTATTGTTCAGCTTAAGAATAAGAAATCTATTAAAAAGAAGTCTGATAAAAAGAAAAAACTCCTCGAAAAATTAAATGTTCAGCTTAAAAATAAGAAAAAGTCTCCTCAAGAATTTTTTAAACCTGATAATTCTCAAATTAAAAATAAAAAGATGATAGTTTTAGATAAGTTTAATGTTCAGCTTAAGAATAAGAAGAGATCTGATAAAAAGAAGAAAGTCCTCGATAAATTAAATGTTCAGCTTAAAAATAAGAAAAAGTTTTCTCAAGAATTTTTTAAACCTGTTAATTCTAAAGAGGCTATTTTAGAAAGAATGAAGTCTAAATTAAGAGAAGATAATAAATCTACTACTAAGAATTATCTTACTTCAGAAGGTATTAAGAATAAGAAATTATTTTCTAATTTTCGAGAAAAAGTGGAGAAAGCTTATCCCAAAAGATTTGTTAGAAAAACTCAATATAAGTCAAACTTATCATCATCTATTGGTGAAATCATAATAAGAAGAAGACAAGAAAGAGCTACAATAAAAAAACAAAGAGATTTAGAAAAAGTTAGTCGAAAAATGGAATCTGATAAGAAGAAAGAACTATTTAGTGATATAAGTGATGCAAAGAAAATTTTAAGTTTAAAGATCGAGTCTGAAAATGTTGTTATTAACACGGCAAAAGAAACCGTAAGAGATATTCAAAAAGGAATAGCCAAGAAAAATGTAATTTATAAGTTTATGAAAAAGCGTCGTGTTTCCTTTAAAAGAAATTTGAGAGAAAGAAAAGATTTAGCGCAAAAAATAAATAAAATTTAATGAGGAAACGAGAAATATTCGTCAAGAAATATTTATGTGGAGAGATATTAAGAAAAAAGCAGAAATAAAAAAGAAGGATTTAATTCAAAGACGGCGTGATGGTATTTTTAATTTAAAGAAGTCTATTAAAACGGAGGATATAAGTAAGCCTATTATAAGAGCTGTAGAAGAATTAAATAATATTAATCCAGCAAAATTAAAAAAGTTCAAGTCGACAGAGAAAAATCATACATAGAAAAATCAAACATGAAGAAAGTGCGTGATAAAATTATTAGTGTAAAACAAGATATTAAACAGCTGGAGGAGGAAATAAACACGCGTGGTAGAAAAGAAAAATTGATGAGGGAAGCAATTCAAACAGCAAGAGGCTCAGATTATATTTCTCGTTCTCAAAATAAACTTAGAGAATTTCAAGAAAAAACGAATAGGCTTAAGTATCAAAAAGAAGACTAGATAAAAACACGAGATCGCTTACTTGAGAGTTATAAAAGTCTATTCCTAAACCTAGAACAAAAACAAAAGCTCCTTCTCTTATTCCTTCACTCGAGCAAAATGCATTAAGATTACTATATGAAGCAAGACTTAAGTCTCCTCAAGTATTTCTTAATAGATTAAGAGCTTATGAGGGAGGTTTAAAAAATAGTTATAATGCTTATACTAGAAATGTTATAAGACAATTTATTAATAAGAATATTATAGAGAAGTTTGAAAAAAGCAATTTAAAGATTCTTAAAAAACCTATTCCAAGATTAAGAATGGAACCTAGTAGAGAACCTGAACCTCTTAGACCTTATCAAATTGCTATTCAAAAACCTGCTAAGATATTAAGAAAGGAACCTAGCATAAAATATAAACATATTTGTATAGGAGGAGAAAGTGAGAGAATTAGAAATATGAGAATCTTACTCGATGAACCCGTACCAAGTATTGGAGTAAAGGTTTTAAAACCTAGAAAATATGAAAAACCAGAATCTTTACCTATTCCTTCCCCTAGAATGAAAAAACAAGCGATCAAGAATAAGTTTAATGAATGTCAAAAATGGTTATTAGATTTTGTTCCCGAGAATGTTAAAAAGAAAGTTTCAGATAGTTATAATAATTTTAAAAATAATATCATGAAAATTTTTGATAAAAAGGAACAACGTGTAATAGAATGGAAAACTGCTCTTCAAGGTAGAGCAAGAACTTTTCGTATAGAAGGGGAACCAGGATATGATCCATAATCATTTTTAGATTACGTAAGAAATAAAATACTTGTTTTTCTTAGGAACGTTCAAAGTGAAAAAGTAGAACTCGTATTAACATGTAATATGTTTTTACAAGATCCTTCAACAGGTGAGATAATAACAGAAGATACGGATAATTTTAGTTCTGCTCATCATGTTATTTTACGAGGTTCTAATATCGAAGAGATTTTTGAAAAAATGTGAAAAAATATTAAATTCTTTTGTGGAGAAACAAAAAGAAGGTTCAGGATGGCAATTTAAATCTATAAAAGAACTATTAATTCATATGGTAAGATATAAACCTCTTAAAGGTTCTTCTTATGTTCTTTTACCTATCAAGCTTAAATTTAAAAAAGCTTTAATCAATCCTGAAAATGATTTCTTAAATGAAAAAGAAGTGGAAGATGAGCAATGTTTTAAATGGGCCGTTACTATTGCTTTAAGTAAATCAAAAACAAAAAATCCAGAAAGAATAACAAAAGAAATTATAAAAGAATCAGAAAAATTCGACTGGAAAAACATCCGTTTTCCTACTCCTATAAAAGATATTAATAAGTTCGAGAATAGAAATAATCTTCATATGAATTTATTTGCTTATGATAAAAATGAAGGAATTTTTCCTATAAGAAATATCTATGATAATCCAGATATTAGACTTTTACTGTTAGAAGATAAACATTATGTAGTTATTAATAATATGTGTAGATTAATAAAATCTCAAGTCACGAAAAAGAAAAATAAAGTTTATATATGTGATTATTGTTTACAACATTTTGGAAGAGAAGATCTTTTAAATAAGCATAGATCTTTCTGTAAGCTTTACGCGCCATGTAAAGTTGTTTTTCTAGAAAAAGATTCTTTTATCGAGTTTAAGAATTTTGAGCGTACTACAAAAGTTCCATTCATAATATATGCGGATTTTGAATGTATCACGATACCCGTTCATAAAAAATTAGGAAAAGGAACTATTCAATATCAAAAACACATTCCTAGCGGTTTTTGTTACTTAATAAAATGTTTTAATGATTCTATATTTCCTCCAAAACTAGTTCATTATACGATAGAAAATAAAGATGAAGATGTTTCTAAAATATTCGTAGACATGTTAGAAGCCGAGATAAAAGCACTTTATCATAAATTTAAGTTTCCAAAAGAAGCTACTTTAACTAGAAAAGATAATAAAGACTTCAACACAGCGGAAGTATGTTATGTATGTAAAAAAGAATTTGATGAAGATAATGAAAATTTTAAGAAAGTTTTAGATCATTGTCGTTATACGGGAAAATATAGAGGAGCCGCTCATAATGAATGTAATCTTCAAATGAAAAAACCAAAATTTATTCCTGTTATATTTCATAATCTAGAAGGATACGATTCTCACTTATTTATAAAAGCATTAGCGGAAACATCAGGAAAAATAAGTTGTATTCCAAAAAATGAAGAAAAATATATAAGTTTTATGAAAGATATTCTAGTACATACTTTTAAAAAGAAAGAGCACTGCGTAAAAAAATATGGGGTTAAAAGGCAATTAAAGATTCATAGATAGCTTTAAATTTATGACTTCTATTTAGAAAGTTTAATCAAAAATTTAGAGAAAAAAGATTTAAAAATCTTTAAAAAATTGTTTCCTGAGCATTTTGAATTACTTTCTAGAAAAGGTGTTTATCCTTATGATTATATAGATAGTTTTGAAAAATTATTAGAAAAAGAACTTCCTCCTTACGAAGCTTTCTATTCAAAATTAAATGAAGAACCTATTTCAGATGAAAATTATTCTCACGCAAAAAATATTTGGGAAAAATTTAACATGAAAAATATAAAAGATTATCATGATCTTTATTTAAAAACGGATGTTATTCTTCTAGCTCATGTTTTTGAAAAATTCAGAAAAGTTTGTACAGAAAATTATAATTTAGATCCAGCTTGGTATTTTACATCCCCGGGTTTAGCTTGGGATGCTTCTTTAAAAGTAACTAGAATAAAATTAGAACTTCTCTACCAACAAGATATGCATTTAATGATAAAAAAAGGAATTCGAGGAGGAACTTCTATGATTACAAAAAGATATGCCATTGCAAATAATAAGTATCTTAAAAATTATGATAAGAATAAAAATTCTATTTTTATTCCTTATTTAGATGCGAACAATTTATATGGATGGGCCATGATGCAAAAACTTCCTTCCCATGATTTTAAGTGGAAAGAAAATATAAGCTCTTTAAAGGATCTAAATAAAGATAGAGGATATATCTTAGAAGTGGATTTAGATTATCCAAAAGAACTTCATAATTTACATAACGATTTCCCACTAGCTCCGGAAAAAATAAGCATTCTTTTAGGGGATAACATCACCGCAGAAAAATTAATTCCAACTTTATATATTTGAAAAAGAATTATGTTGTTCATTATGAGATATTAAAAAATTATTTAGAAAAAGAGTTAAAATTAACAAAAATACATAGAGCTATAAGTTTTAAAGAATCTAATTGGTTAAAACCTTATATAGAACTTAATACGAGTCTGAGAGCGAGTTCTAAAAATAAGTTTGAAAAAGATTTCTTTAAATTAATGAACAATTCCGTGTTTGGAAAAACGATAGAAAATGTTCAAAATAGACAAGATATTATTTTAGTTTCTTCTCAAGAACAGTTTGAAAAGCTAGTTAAAAAAGTGAGTTTTAAAAAATTCACGAGATTTTCAGAAAACTTAGCAGCGGTTCATATGTATAAATCAAAAGTATATCTAAATAAACGTTATATTGGAATGACTATTTTAGATATTTCTAAAAGTCTTATGTATAATTTCCATTATGATTATATAAAAAAGAAATACGAAAAAGATAAAGCTAAGTTACTTTTCACGGATACGGATTCTTTATGTTATGAAATTCAAACAGAAGATTTTTATAAAGACATCTCCCCGGACTTAAAAGAATATTTCGATACCTCCGAAATAATAACAGATAATCCTTACATAGAAAAAGGTTTAAATAAGAAAGTTCCGGGGGTTTTTAAAGATGAATGCGGGGGGAAACAAATCATAAAATTTATAGGTTTAAGGCCCAAATTATACGCTTATGAGAAGGAAGAAACGAGTGGAGCGAGTTCGAAAGAATCTAGATGTAAAGGATTAAAAAGGAGCGTAAAAAATAAAACTTTATCGATAGATGACTATGAAAAATGTTTATTTTCTAATATAGAAGTTATGAGATCTATGAATATTATAAGAAATAGGAAACATGAGCTTTTTTCAGAAACGGTAGAAAAAATAGCTTCAAGTGCTAATGATGATAAAAGGATCATTTTAGAAGATAAAATTAAAACTTTAGCTTTTGGGCATTATAAATTAGAGATTGAAGTTTTTAAATAAATGATTATTTCACAAAATATCGATGATCGTATTATGATAGATTTTTGTAAAAATAATAATGGAGAGATATATATAACTTATTTAACAGAGTTTCAATTAATGGATAATAATTATTATAATTACTTATCTTCATCTTTGAAAAAAGAAATAGCGAAACTTATTTAAAGAGACATTTTAATACTAGTTTTAATCTACTTAGACACTTATGAAAAAAAACCCTAGATTTTTTAAGCATATTTTTTTTGACTTTTATGTAGGAAAAATCGTTCTAAGAATGTATAAACATTATGGAATTTATTGGGAGTAAGAGAAAAAATGTATAAAAGCTTAGTATTTTTATACAATTTCGAGATTTTTATATAAAGACTTTTCCTAAAATCCATCCTCCTATTATTCCTGAGATTCCCATTACAATATGTTGATATTCTTGCATTTCTTTACTAGGCTTGTAGTAGTTTTCTAATCTAGGTTCTGGAGTCCATTCTAAACGTACAGAATATAATGCTCTTTTAAGATTTTCTAAATTTTTATTCGTAGTATTAATATCTTTATTCGCATTGGAAAGCTCCTGCCATAAAGATGCTTCTTTATTTTTTCGGAGAATTTCTTTTTCATACCATATTTCTTTTTCCTTTGCGAGTTTTTCCATCGCTAAATTATGTCTATTCATTTCTTTTTCATAACTATTATGATTAAGTTTAGAGAATAAAAATCCTGCTCCAGCAAAAGCAAAAGCATTAAATAATCTTCCGGCTACCATAGAAGCCATTTATTTATAATTGAATTTTTTCAGGAATTATTTTTTTATCTTCTAAATAATTTACTAGAACTGATCCAAACATGACGGCTCTAGCAAGTTTTAAAGTCCCTTGAATACTTTGAGGTGTAGCTAGGTTTTCTCCTAAAACTTTTTTACTTACCATAGAAACGCCTGTGGCAGATAAGGTTAAAAGTCCTGCATCATAAATTTGATTGACATAATTTTTCCTGGTTTGCTCGTTCATTTATTATATAAAAAAAATATTTATCTTTTAATCAATTTACCTAAAAACTTGTTTTTTTTATTCTTTTCTTCTTCTGGAAGGGAGCTTTGATCCCGCTCCACATTTTTTTCTTCAAATACTTGTTGAGTTTTATTACTTTTATTCTTATAGGAGTAGAAAAGATAATAAATAGTAGAGATTCCAACTATAGAAGTAACAGAAATAAGACTAGAAAAAGAGTATTCCAAAAAAAAAGAATTTTCATGATTTTCTTTTTCTTTTTCTTCTAATATTTTTTTCTTTTTCTTTTCCTTCGCTTTCCTAGAAATTTGTGCAAGACACTTTCCAGCTTCTACTCTTCTAGGATCTTTTTCTTTCTTTTGCGTAGTAATAATGTTAGCACTAGGTGTGACTTTATCGATTTCATTTTTAGGAACTACGTTGTTTTGCTTATTTTCTCCACTCATTTATTAAAGCAAGAAAAAATATTTTACTTAAAATTTACTTAAAAATAATCCAAGCAAAAAAAAAATTACTTAAAATTTACTTAAAAACGAGCCAAGCAAAAAATATTTTACTTAAGATTTACTTAAAATAATCCAAGCAAAAAGTATTTTTTTTAACTCTGCACATAAATATAAAATCCTGACTCGTTATTAATAGTAGTTAAGGTAGTTTGTCTACATTTTATGAAAAATACAAGAATATCATCCACGTTAGAAACATAATCTTGTAAACTAAATTCCTTATCTATTTCTAAAATATAAATATCATTATTAAGCTTTTTCAAGTTGAGGAAATCTTTCTTAAACACGTGAAAAAAAACCTCACCCCCACTTTTTAATATAATGTTCATTTCATATTCCATACTTAGGTTTGTTAATGCCGTATTATCATGAAAAATGTGAAAGAGTAATTTTACTTTTGTTTTATCGTTAATTTTAGCAGTGGCTTTAAGCAAACAAACTATGTCTCAATCTTACAAAGATGGAATATCTATTAATGGGTAGTCCTTATAAAATTAATAACTTTGCATTTGAACCTAACATTGTGATAGACAATGTACCCATTAAAGGAGTAACAAGAACTAAATCATTGGGTGTTCGTAATGATCAATTTTTATCTTGGAATAGTCATGTGGAGGAAGTATGTAAAAAAGCGTCGTCTGGAATTGGTGCAATCAAAAGGTTAAAAAGTTGTGTCTCTCGTGAATCGCTTCTATCAGTCTATTATGCTTTGGTCCA
>JAOBYK010461788.1:0-14005 GCA_025434845.1 Phenganax subtilis | reverse complement strand
TGTCGTTCGGCAGAATCGAACCTAGGAGCTCCTTTTCCAAAGCCGAAGTTGTGTTCGTTGCAACATGAAGTAACGCCAGATGTTATGCATGATATAAAATGAAGTATAGCGGAACTCCAAAGTTTGAACAACATGTTGGTACATGGAGGATATTTTGCACTGGGGCCATATTGACCGCGCGTGCAGTGCGGACAGTTTTGAAGATGCTCTGTTCTTGTTTGTAGGCGCTTGGTCTCGCGTGCACGCCAGGAAAGTTAAAATGAATTCAATTTTTTCTGCGTGTACCTGAGATGAAACGCGGACAATCAGCACCAGAATATGTTCAAAACTGTGCGCTCTGCCCGCGCGGCCAAAACGGCCGTAGTGGAAAATGCTCTTTAAGAGTTAAAACAAAACTAAGAGAAGCGTTCAAGCAAAAAGTTAAAGAGTTTCCTATTTTTTCGCTTTTGCGTGAGAAAATAATGTCCATGCATGTGAGCGTGAGAATATTTGAAGGGCGTGTGTCTCACGCAAAATGCGTGAGAGTTGGAAGGTCTGCAATTTTTCTGACGCATATTATACAATATTATAAATTCAGTCCTCAGCTATTTTTTTACAAAACTATGTGACAAGTAAGTGCTGTTATAACAGCAATTGCACTGTTAGTTGGAATGTTATTTGTACCTTATATGGTAGAATTAGTCACAAACATATTTACATAACCACAAGACAAAAATTAATTTCAGTGAAGGAAAAATTTAATAAAAAACAGAAGTGAACTCTACTACCTGTCTTTTCTATGATTAAAAGTATTTACATCTTAGAACAAGTAAGCTCATTCGTAGTTTGCTAGAAAAATACTCAACACCTCAAATGCGCTATCACTTTGACTGACATCAAAATCGATCATTGGTGCACAGTCGTTATTATTCATTTCCAGGTCATACTCAGCCAACACTTCACGAAGATCTTCAATAGCAAAACGGTCTCCCATTGGCTGCGTCATACCTTTTTTCATTCTCTCTTTTCCCATGGCAGCTTCCTGTTCTATGTCATCACCAACTTCTCCAACATCCATCAATCCAACTATCAGTTTTCTTTTTGATTGATTCCTATCCATAGATCTTGAAAGTTTAGAATAAATTCCTGCACCATCTGTCACTTCCAATCGAGGTGTTTCTTTGGCTGATTTTTGTGGCCTTGCATAGACATGTGATGGTTCAACTTTTGGAATCTCATCAGTCTTGGTTTTTTTGTCATCAATTTTTGTATCACCAGTAATAGTAACTTCGTCATACAAGCCAACATTGCAACTCTGGTGATTCTCATTCTGCATTTCTTCCTGGTAAATAGAGAGAAAGAAATCATTTGGTTTAGGTTCCGCAATATGGCTTGATACCAGATTTGCATGAGAGCTAGTCTATAATTATATGATGCTTAGCTAAACTTAAAGGGAAAGTGAAGTGTTGACAAACCAGTATCTTTAAATATACATACATTGGCAGCTGTCAAAGGTGTCCCGATCTCATCATATACATTAATTGTATATGTCTGAAACTCTTTAACACTCTCAGAAGTCTTGTTTTCCTGCACAGATGCAGCAGGAAAAACCTCGTCGTATAAACCATCCAACTTTTTATTATCTTTATTCTCTTGCGTTTCATTCTGCAGAATTTCTAGTGAAGTTGCTTGCTGGGCGTCTCCTGACATTGAGGGTGATCGAGCCGGAAGAGGTGGAGGAACAATGGCATTGGGTGTAGTATTGGAGGTCTTTGCTGATGAGTTTTTCTTAGAGACAGGGGTCACTGTATCATATAACTGATCTTGCATCTGACCCTGCTAATTGAGTTCATGAAAATTGATTTCAGATTATAACTACTTTAACTTGATAAATAAGTGCGACTCAACCAGTAACAATTTATGTCCCAATGTTCATACACTTCAGTCTAGCATCTTCAGCTGAGACTATATATCCTACATCTTATCTGGTTACATTTTACCTTGTTTTGGGGTACAGCAGTTTCACTGACAGTGGCATATGTAGGGTCTTGGTCCAAATCATTCAGAGAGGCTTGGTTCTGAGGAAGTCCTACCATGCTGTACTCACCGAAAACTGGTTGGGTTGTAGAGGGTGAAGCAAGGGAGCTAGGTGATGTTGGGGGATCTAAGAAGCCAGATCCAGAGACAATGTAAGATCTTTGAAGTTTATTAGGAGGGCTAGGATTGATAGCAGGAAGGTTAATCTCATCATAAATGCTTGGGATTGGTGCATTATCAATCTTACTGCAAAAAGAAATATATATAATTAAAAATCTTAACAGTTGAAATGTGTTCTGCGTGCATATTATGCAAACTTACCAAACAAAAGTTTGAATCAAAAATGTGTTAATTACATACTTGTTTTCTTTATTACAACATTTTTCCTTTGCCTTTGATATACAGTCTATCCAAACTTGCACTTCACTTTGACTTTGCCCAGACTACAAATATAAAGTATAGACTCAGTGGTTGAAGTGTTGCAAAACCTGAGATCAGAGGTTTGAAATCTATTCAAGAAAGAGGTATGCTACTCAAAACTTCCTGCTCTAATTACCATAAAATATGTCCTTGGCTTTGGTGGCTTTGTTGTAATTTGAAATGCTTTAGATACATTTTTTAGTAGGCCAACTGAATCAATCTACAAAGCACAACTAATTACTTCATTGATAAGCAAATTAAAAATAATAAATTTTCTAACCAATTATCATCAATTAATCTATTAATTAGCTTACTAATTGTTGATTAAGCTGATATTTCATTTACCTCTGACAACTCAATGCATCCCAGCATATTTTCAGGCTGTAAAAATAGCAATCTTTTCAAATTAGTCTGTGCTGAACAAAAAAAAATATGCACAAATATTTCACCAGTTGCTCTTTTGATTTGTAGTACTTCAGTTGGAATCCATTCAAAACAAAATATCGTGGTCGCCAACTATGCAAGTGCGTCTAGAAAATGAAAAAATATATATATTGTAAACAACTACAACTTGTCGTGCTCAATTTTTGTAGAATTTTTTTTACACTCGATATCTGTTAACTACAGGAAGCAATACAATTGAAAGCCTAGTATGAATTATGCTTTTTCAAGTATTGCAAATTGGATAAATATTGGATATTAATATTCAATCACTACTTTAACAATTTACTATAGTTTTAGAGTCCTATTTTATCAAGTTTTACAAGCAAACTAGTTAAGGTACGGCATATATACGTTACAGCTATACTTCCTGGTTGGTTTGGTAAAAATAGCGTTGTTTCTGTAATAAATATTGCAAAGATTTCCCCTTAAAATTTTACAAAATTGGTTTAAAATGGAATTGCAGACGTTTATATAACTACTTGTCAAATTGCTACGGAAAATAGTCTTCCTCATGCGGCAAAAGTGTTTACTACTTCGTAAAATCAAATGAACATTCAAATGGTTAAATACTATTAATATTTGATTACAAATATTCCCGCAAAATATTAATAAAAGTTCTTGTACTTAATTTCAAAGAAAAATATTAAATACCTGAATAAGTCCTTTGCCAGCCTTATTGAGGAAACCTTCCCGATAAAACTCCATGAATTAAGCCGAAAAGAATAACTTTGTTTACATGGAGGAAAAATTACGTTGTTATTACCGGAAGTAAATGTCACCCTGACGTCACTCAACCAGCGAGGGAAGGGGACGCAGGGGCGTTCTTTGAAGGTTTGGGCGTCTGTTCAGATTATGTCGGTCAACAGCGTTTTGAGGCAATCATTAAATATTAGGCTCTATTTTACAAACGTATATTTTACAAACCTTTATAACCATGCAAACTTCTAATTTTCAGTAAAGCTCTTTACAAAACTACAAAGGCCTACTTTCCCCCACCTACACGTCATTGAGACTTCTGCTGCCTAACGACAGAGTTATCCTCCTCAATGCAGGCTGCGCATAAGGGAACTCCTGATTCAGACGGTCAACAATTGTCATCAAAGACTGCAGACGATCTTTCTGTTTCTGTAACTCAGTGTCCAAAGTTTCTGAGGTCTTACATAGCGTAGAATATCGGCCTTCTTTTACTGCAGTGAGGTGCTTGACTTTCTTTTGAGCTGCCAATATGTCAGCAAGATTCTACAGAAACACCAAGGCATTGTGAAGGCCAACCATAGAATTAATTTCTATACACAGACTAGCAATGCATGCAGTCCCTTCTACTTTACTCATAAATACAGCATTCCTCCCCATAACACCAAATGATTTACTGCTCAGGGTGAGATTCTTTCATCTTAACAAGTTAACTTCCAAGCAGATACAAGTAAAAACCCTGAGATTGCAGGCATGAGCACACATTCCAAAAATTTCTGAGGGGGAGCCAGTACTTACTCGTTGTCGTTCATCATTGAGTTTATCAATATTCAAATCAGCTTCATCCACCGAGCTTTGCAACTGATAAACTCTACTTTGTTTATCTTCCAACTGCTCACTCATTTTCTTCTGATTCTCTTGAAGTGATTTGATATCTTTATCACACTCATTAGCATCGTTGTGTGTTTGTCTCATTTTCTTTTTCAGTTCAATCATCTTTCTTTTGTAAGCTCCCTTTGTGTCAACACTCCTCCCTGTCTTCGCCTGAGCATCTCCTCTACAAAAGAGACCAGAGGCTCAGCTATAGTCTTCGATTACTGGCAAACCTTTCAAGTCAGTTGCACGAGACAAATGCTTTCAGCTTGATTCCACCAAACACCATAGACTTTCTCCAGGGGTACTCCAGTCTCCTCCGATAGTAACACACAATGCTCTAGTAAATGGTAAACCAGTTTCTTACATGATAGAGGTGGCAATACCTTGTGATAATAAATTCTCTTCTAGTAATCGATCTCTCCATATCCTGAATCATCTTCTCTTGTTGTTTCATCAACTGAGAGTAACGCACCTAAACCAACAGACAGACAGAGTAAACTACACAATAAAGCGATATTTCACTTCAACGCTTCCTGTTCGACTACGTCCCAAGCCAAATTAGTCCACTTGTTGAGGAAGACTCTAGCATGTTTTGGACGTGATCATTATAGCGCCATACCTGCATACGATGTATCTCTGCTTTCATAGCTTTTGTTTCACCCTGACCAAAATCTTCATCCACAGTTGCTCTTGCTTCACGTGCAAGCTGAGTCTTCTTCTCCCATAACATGATCTGTCTCCTATGAGAAAAAGATCAAGGTCTCTGTTTGAAAAGTTGTCCAACAAGACACTGGACGACTCAAAATAGATGATCCCAAGATGGCTATGATTATTGAAAACTTACTATCTTTAGTATTACTTACTCTGCTTCTACCAAACTATTCAGCAATCGTTCCTTCTCTTCCTTCAGGCTGTCTATGTTGCTTTGAAGTTCAACTGATTCGCGCTCAGCTTCCTAGAGAAGAAAATTAATGAAGCAAAAAGCAATTCTACAAAGCAGAAAGAACTGAATAAGATGTCTCACTTTCAATGTCCGAATGAACTCGTCTTCTGCAAGAATATTGCTTTGCTCCAACGAGTTCTTGAGTCCTTTTTCCTTTGTGATCAGAGTGTTGAGTTTGGTCATCTCATTCTGCATGTGACGAATGTTTCGTTGAATATCTCGCATCTCACTCTCATGATGGCCAATGTCACCTGGACACAAAAGAAGTAGTTTATACTGGAGAACTATAACACCCGTGGGTTCCAATGTTCTAGTCATCTTTTATTGATGGACACACCTTCAATTCTCTGCCTCTTGTGCATGAGGATGTTATATTGTTTCTTCAGAGATTTGATTTCTTCCGATTGTTGTCCTACTCGTTGAACAGTTTTAACCAGTTCGCTCTGATTACGCAGCCAGAATTGCTGAAGTTCCACAATGCTGTTATTAGAAGCTTCAACTTGCTTTTGAAGTGTGCTGATCTGCAGCTCCAAGGGACCAAGTTGTTGTCCCTAAGACGACGAAGAAAAATTAGCAATACGCAGTCAACACGTGGACAACAAGTAGTTATCACATGAACAACACGAGGATAACACGTGAGCATTAGTTATTCAACACGTGAGCAACATGTGAACAACGCATGGACTTACTCCGTCTTTACTTCTGATGGCTTCAATGCGTTTGTTGTATTGATCCACCATGTTCTGTTTCCTCTCAATCACCGCATTTCTCTTCACAATTTCATTCTCGATGGTCTCGGCTGTCTCGTTCTTCTGCCTGATCTCGTCATTTAACTGGACCAATATCTCTTCGAGATTTCGCAAACGAGTAGCGACGTTACTGATCGCCATCAGATCACGTGAGATGTCATTCTCCACCTGAGCAAGCTGCGTGTCCTGGAAGAAAAAATTACGAAAAAATGCTTTCAGTTCGACTCCACCAAACAACACGAGTTCGTTTAGGCACTTCAGTCTCCTTGTGTAGTAACAATGGATCAATAAACGATAAGAACTGACAGACCTATTGAGCAGAAAAATAATTAGTTCAGGTTTTCTCCCTACCAATTCAGTGCCGCGTTTCTTGATTTTATCCGTGACTTTTTTGCTGTATTGAGCAGCCTTGTCCAATGTCATTTGATTGCGAAGTTTCTCCATAATCCTTTCTTCGGTCCGTACTTTCTCTTCATATTCTCTCTCAATCTGTTTCCTCAAAGCAGTCAGCTCACTTTCACGAAGTGTCACATCCTTAATGAAAGTACATAGAACAAAACATATGTGAATTAACTTCTACATTCTTTTGTTTAAAACAATAGTCTGTAACAAATCCAAAGAAAATAAATTTGTGATGAAAAAAACGCTACCTGTGTCCTCTCTCTAATGCGTCAGAAAACTATTTCACAGTTAAAAACAACATACCGTCTTCGCTTTATTCAAGGCATGTTCAGTCTCGTGCAACATTCGGCTGTATTTACTGTATTCCGTCTTCAGTATCTCCTGCTTGTTCAAGCTTACACCGACCAATTTTTTCACCATAGATATATCAGCCTCTAATCTATTTTGCATTAAGGTCAGTTGTTCATTAGTCGCTTGAGCTCTTGAGATAGAGTTACGATAACCATCTAGTTCTGTCTCAATAGTCTTGATGCGTTCTTTTTGAAGACTACAGAAAAATTATAAAAGCTGACTTAGTTTCAACAAGACGTACTCGATTAAATCCCCCTAGTTCACTCTAAAAAGGGCACTTAAGTTCAGTTGATACAGCAATCAAACGTGGTTTACTTGAGAGCTTGTTGCATGGCAGCAAACGCCTCATCACGTCTGGTCATTCCAATTAAGCTGCTCCGCCATTGTTGATATAACTGTTTCTTTTCTAGTTCTATCGCCTGCACAAAACAAGTTGTTAGAATCTGGGTAACCATTCTAAATAGTTTTTCAGAATGATAGCAGTTATTCTAATGAAGTTATTAGAATGACAAAATTATTCAAAGTCACACTTCAATCTCAGTGATAGCCTCAGAGAGCGTCCTCTGTGCGGATTTTGTTTCTTCTTCCTGAGCTGCAATTTGAGCTTCATACATCGCAATTTCCTCACGAAGACGATCAACCTTTTGCGTCAAGCGATCCACTAAGAAATCCTACAACCAAAAAAGTCTTCATCAATACACCAAGTTCTTTCCTAAGCACCGCGTGTGAATCTGGATTGCGTCAATTTGATATTCTAGAAACTTGAATTAGGGCAGAATTGTACCTGTTTCTTCTTGAGTTGTTCAGCCTGAGCAATTTCACCGTGAGCCTTCTCTGCTGCACGTTTCATCACCGCGATGTCAGAGCGCACATCTTGCTTAGCTTCTTGCATGTACAACACGCGTGATGCCAGACTCTCAACCTCACTACGTAGCTCTTGAACTACAGAAAAGAAAATTTTAGTTGTGAAGATCCTTGCACATTAGCAAGTGAGATATTCTTTAACAATCAACCTTTTTTCCGCTGTTCAGTAAGCAGGTTCGTATTCTTTGCATGTACTTCTTTTATACTGGCTGTTTTTGCCTCAGCTTTTATTCTTAAGTTATTATTCTCATTGTATTTGTCATGTTGTTTCTCTAACAACATTTGAAGTCTGGCTAGTTCTTGTTGTGAGCTGTACAAGTTTACACCAAGTTCCTCCCTGTCTTTTTTTCTCCTATTCAACTCTTCCACCTGGACGTAAAAACAACAAACGTGAATCATATAGACATTACAGTAAATCTCCAGTAAAATAAGGTTCAACGCAAACCTACCACTTCTCTTTCCTCTAATTCTAATTTCTCTTTTTGCTTCAGCAGATGATCTTTATATGCAGTTTGAAATCTCACCATCAATGGCTAAAATAAAATACTTCTGTCATTTAGGTTTTCCAGGCAGGATATGTTCACCAAATTTACCCTGCTCCAGGGGGGAGACACATATAAAAATGTAAAGATTTTTGGGTTAGACCAAAGTATAAACGCCAAAATGTTCAGGGGGGAATACCTAAAACTGGCTGCATCAGGGGGGGCTCACAATTAATATAAAAGAGCAGTAAAGTAATATTTATAATAGACTTACATGATCTGGATCTAAAACAACTAAATCATTTTCTCCGTCTGATTCATCTTCGCCAGCAGAACTTTCCATGTCCTCATTGTCATTTATAAATTGAATATTTCCATCAAATTCAACATCGTCATTTTTTAATTCAAATCTCCGCTCATATTCATCCTCCAGCAATGTTTCAACTTCCTCCAGACCTACTGAAGCGCCCATCATATCTGTTTCTAATGCCTCCGTGTCGCCAGACTTGTTAATAGTTCTTTCACCGCCTTCGTCATCAAGTCGAAATTCTCGCAACGCTTTTGCAGTCAACTTGCCCACAGCGTTTGTTAAAGACTTCTTAGAGTCTAAAAAGCCTTCTGATTTACCAGATACTGGTCTGTTTAGTCGAGTTTCCGAGCTATTCTTCTCAATATTTTGGGGCAATTCCTCTTCATTTTTGTCAGCCATGTTTTTAAAATTCAAGCAACAATGGCGTATATTTCCATGGTAACCACGCCATAGCAAGAAAATTTTGACGAACTTGTTGAGCAAGAGGAAACACCAAGAGCTTCACGAGTGTTTCCGACATGTTGTCGAAGTTGTCCCGAATCAAAGCAAGATGGCGGACTACCAAGTGGGTTAGTGGCAAATTCAAGCCAATTTTAAATCGTGAATTTATCAAGTATTTGAAGTATAACGGCGCTAGAATGAAGTGCAGCCCGAGATATGATAGCAGGGTTTGAGGAAATATCGGTAGGGCATTTTTTTGTTTTAAATTCAGGCTCAAATTCTTGAAGAACGCATGACACTTCATACGACTATATTTGGGCAGGCATTTTCTCCTTGTGGACACTACTTAGCCGCATGCGATAACTTCGGACGTATTTTTTTATTCAGGTAGTACAGCTGTGCGTCAATTCCATTTATTATATTGGGAGAAACGCTAAGTACGTCTACTACATTGATATAATTGTAGTCTCGTATCTGTATTGAAACCAGAAGATGGTTCATTGGATAATTAGAAACCATTACTTTCCTTTCAAGGTAGAGGACACTTTTACTTCAATATAGTACTGTAATCTTTTATAACATGCTAAACAAAAGAAGTGTATAGTGTTCGAGGTGAGACATCGTGTTTTTCTGAACCTAATTTTTGTTTTTTATAGATTTTATAATTATTCATTTTAATGTTATCATTTTTCTTATTAAGTTTAGATTGTCCTGTTTTGATTTAAAGCTTTTTCATTTCATTTCAAATTCAATTTTTAAAATGAATACTTGTGTGTCCGAGAGGAGACCAGAAGAAGAGACACTAGCGAAACAATGCTGACAACTTCTGCATGATTCGCCGGCGCTTTTGCTTCCCGCCAATGTTGACAATAACTCCAAATATGAACGAGAACCCCATTGTTTATTGGGAAACTGTAATCCATAGTCATTCACAGTAATCTACAGTCATTCACCGCAATCCATAGTCATCCACTGTTAACCTTGTCTCTCTGATAATGGAAAAATTAAAATTTGTTAAGTTTATGTACGAGTTAATTGTATTAAGTTCTTTGTATTATTTTAATTTAAATATTCCTATCTCTCATTAAGACATAAAGAGGTCAACAATAGAATGTTGAACTATTGTTTGCTGTGACCTTTGAAATTGAAAAATTTAAATTTTTTTAATTTATGTACGAATTAATCGCATTACTTTCAATTAAATATCTGTATCTCTTATTAAGATATATAAGACGTTGACAATAGAATGTTGAAGTATTGTTAGCTGTGAGCTTTGAAATTGTCCACAGAAAGCAATTTTTTAGCATTAAAGTGTTAACATTGTTTCTCTGATGATGGAAGAACTTAAATTTGTTAAATTTATGTACGACTTAATCGCATTATTTTAGATTAACTTTCTGTATCTTTTTTTAAGATATATGAGGTGACAATGGATTGCTGAAGTATTGTTAGCTGTGAGTTTTGAAGTGGTCCACTTGCACCAATTCATCACGAAGATGTTTCTGTAAGGCGTTATGGAAACCGGATTAAGCGTATTCCAATGATGATAGAATGCATGGCACAGGAAAAAACTACGAGATCTATTCGTGGTACTCTGGGACTCTTGAGTTGCGCTAAGAAACAAAGTTTCACGGGTTTCATTTTACGGTTGTCCTTTGGCAATAGTTACCATGACTGCAGATAACGGTGGATGACTCTAGATTGCCGTGTATGACTGGCGAATGACTGTAAATTACGGTGAATGACTGGAGATTATGGTGCATTAGTGCAGATTACGGTAGGCATCAATATTTCCCTATTCATTGTCTCTCTCATACAAGAGCACTCAGTTTGAGGGTTGAGAGATAGAAGTGTGAAATGTTGGTAACACTAAGGTGCTGGTACATTCCTTGAATGCAATCAATTTATTACCTCTCTACCCAGGGGCTGTGGAATTGGGGGGCATTGGGGGCATGTGCCCCCCCCCACTTTTTGTATCAGGGGAAAATGTCCCTTTTTTCATGGAATGGCAATGCCTTGCTTCAGGTGCAATGGAACTAAAGAGGTTTTTCATAGATTCAAGTGCCCTGGCCTGGAGGTAAAAAGTGCACTGCTTGCAAAACTGAAGATATCTTTTTAGACCACTTGCAGTTTTATATGCATTATATTCATGTGCCCTTTTTGGTCAGTGCCCCCTCACTTTTGAAGTGTTTCCACGGCCAATGTCTCTACCTGTATGATTTTTGCACCGCATCATGAACTTTTAGTGATATGCTTCTTATGATAGCTTCATTGAAACTATATCGTGATTTGTAATGAATTTAGGTTCTCCATGAAAGGGCATTGGTCAAAGCATTTAATCTTGAAGCTGCCATTGAGTACCAACTTAAAAAGTGTTAGTAAAAAAATACATTTAGTGGGGTCCTTGCATCTTATTGCAAGCCCGTCGAAATGAAA
Source organism: Phenganax subtilis (assembly GCA_025434845.1). Taxonomy (NCBI): domain Eukaryota; kingdom Metazoa; phylum Cnidaria; class Anthozoa; order Malacalcyonacea; family Clavulariidae; genus Phenganax; species Phenganax subtilis. The sequence continues at coordinate 2,578 of JAOBYK010461788.1, read as the reverse complement.
TCCATGTTGGGGGGGGGGCTCTACCCATGGCACAATATACACTTCACTTGTTAACTATTTTTTTTGTCACATTTACAAAGTTTTCGCTGTTTATTACTTATCAGGAGAATTATTGGGGGGACCAAAGCCCCCCCCCCAGCCCCTCCCCCACTTCCAACGGGCCTGTACTGGTCAGGAAATCAATGATTGTTGCCGTATTTTATGTTTCTTTCAGATGAAGCTGTCCAGGAAGCTCTCACAGATATGCCTCCCAGATCAGAATCCGTAAATGCTTTGTATAATCAACTATTGTCAGGAAAAGACTAGTGTATGTCCTCAGAGACCATCTTGTTGAGCAAATAGCTTGTCAGAGCGAGATCTACGTCATCTACTGCTAAAAATATGATTTTTTACAATTTATTTTAGGAACTTGATGCAGTGACATTGCATAATCAAGCCCTGATGAATATGGAGGGCAATCCAACCATTGAATCCGACAGTGGTGAGATATTTGATTGAATTGTGCTTTGTGCTGCACGCACTTGTACTGTCAGAATGACTCCTGAGGTGCATTATTTTAAACTTTAAATTAGGAATTTATAGATTCTATCTTTTTGGGTATTTTAGGGCTTTGAGAAACTTCAATTCTTACTGCAACAAAATCCTTTCCCTCCAGGTTTGTTTCTTGTTTTTTTTTGCAACAAAACACTTCAAAGAAAACAAAGTTTATATTGTCTGTTGATGTTTCACAGAAACATTTGGCAATCTTCTCCTCCTTTATGTGAAATATCAGGTATATAAGCAAGTTAAGACCTTTGCTTTACATTCTGATTGACTGATTGCATTACTTCATTATTTTTCCCTATAAAGGCTCTTTAAAGACAATTACTTAATTACAGAGGGGCTAATTTATAACTACATTACCATAAACTTTAATTATTTACTTCAAATTTATTAGTCTTCAAAGAACTTATTTAATTATTTACATTACTTGAGAAAATTTAAGATAATTATTAATTTACATTATTTTGAAAAAGTCTCATATACTTTTTTTATAGTACTATGATTTGGCTGCAGACATGATTGCTGAAAATGCTCATTTGACTTACAAGTTTTTTGCACCCGTAAGTATCATTTTGGTAAGTGATTACGTATATTTTCTTTGCATTATTTGTATGAATTTTTGGATGCTACAATCAGCCGACAAACTTCTCCAGAAGAGTTTCTAAGGAATAATGGTGTGTATATGTAGTACTGTTGTTCTGTAGTTTAAATGAGTGATCTCATAAAGGTTATCTGTTACCTAAATGTTTTAGGCATTTCGTACTTTTCATGAAATGGCGACTAAACAGACAGAGCAATTGAGGAAGTTAACAAAACAGGTATAAAATTGTGATTGAGGTGCCATGGTAATCCATTGACATGGAATGCACAGACCCTCCTTACTTATATCTCATTCATTTGCATGGGTAAGACTTTTGTTGCACAAGTTTGATTTTAAGTACAATGATATATGATTGCAATTGAAATGCATATAAATTTGTAGGTGCAGGAGTCACGACAGAATCACGATGATGATGCTGTCAAGAGAACTGTCAATGAGTATGATGAAGCATTAGAAAGGTATTGTTAGTTATCATTTTGATTTTTGACCTTATTTAAAACATAGGATCATTATTAAGAGAAACTTTTTATCAAATATATAACGTATTCTTAAATTGTCCACGGAATGTGATTGTTTAAGCATTATTGCATTAATCTTGTCTTTCTGATTATCAAACGTTTGCATCAATTCAGGTATATTTCAATTTTAATGGCACAAGCAAAGATATATTGGGATTTGGAAAACTATCCACAAGTTGAAAGGTAATTTATGGGACATTCGTAATATGTGCTCACAATAGATTCTTTTGTGCAAGCATTTGTTGTAGACATATAGTTATTTCACACTGCATTATTCTCTTGTAGATATTTCGTAAGTCGGTCGAGTTTTGCAATGAACATGAAACGTGGAAACTGAACGTTGCTCATTTACTTTTCATGCAGGTAATGACCCCCTTCTGCATGCAGTGGTGCTCGTTGCAATGAAACTGCTATGTCCATTTTCGTGCAAACATTGCTTCATAGGTTGAGAAGGGAAATAATCAAGTGCTGTTTTTTTTTATAGGAAAACAAGTATAAAGAAGCAATTGGCTTTTATGAACCTATTGTGAAAAAACGTTATTGCAATATAAGTGAAAATCTCAGTACTCTTGTGAACTCATTGACAGGAAATGCTCCCGAATTATATATTATTCCATCTGTTTACTTAGTAAGTAACTTATGTGTGCTAATTTTGTGTTGTTTGAGATACTTAGTGTAAGTGCAGTTGTCCTGGCCAAAGTTTGTGTGTCTTGGTCTTATATCATGACAAGCCAATGAAGAGGTCAGGGCTCTATTTCATCAGTATACTACTATCTATCTCAATTGTAAATCGAAGCAATGGTGGCTTATCCTATTATGAATAAATATTCATTGTTTTAAATATCTATAGGCTGAGGAGTTGATGAGGAAAATCGAGAAAGAAGAGGTTTGTATTTGTTGCCACAGTTTCTATTAT
>JAOBYK010461566.1:0-14008 GCA_025434845.1 Phenganax subtilis | reverse complement strand
TTAGTATTTGCATCTGTTTTCGCGTGAAAACACACATGAAAACGCTCAAAAACGTTATCGTGTGCACATAGCCTAAGGTTACATCACAAAATACTATACAACTACGGCAAGCTAGTGTAATTACATATTTACAAAAATCAAGAACAATAGTATAAATCAATCCGCTACTAAGAGCCTAAGACAATAACAAAAACTACTGTGCCCATCCCAAGGGTGTAAAAAGTATAAGACCAATCATTTCGTTGGCGATTGTTGGGGCAAATATTTGTTTTTCAATGGCCGATTTAAACAAGAGATTATTGCTGCAGAAAAAGCTTGCCCTCACCATAGCTCTTTTGCCAAAGTAAAAACGATTAAATTGGCGATAAAATATTTAAAAATTCGTTCGCGAACGCAACCTTTTCAACAGGGAATATGTTTTTAGGTAATTTCAAGAATTTCTTTTTTGATTCAAACGAATGTCCCTCAATTTTGAACCTTTCTATATTAAGATTTCTTCAAATGACTCCACAGCGCTTTGATCATTCACTGCAACTTGCAGGGCCCAATATAGTAAAAAACGTTGCAGGAGTCAAAAACAATCACACCAGCTGAACAGCTTACAATTATTGTAAGATATTTGGCATTTGGTGATTTACAGCAATCTCAATCATTTAACTTTTGAGTTGGGAGAACAACGGTTTGCGACTTACTTCAGGAGACAAGCACAAGTATTTCATCAGCATAAACAAGTCAAGAACAATTGAAAATTCTTTCGGAATATTGTCAGCTAGGTGGTGATTTTCAATAGGCCCACCACAAAGGCAGCACCAGAAACAGTTGATACTATATTCAAGACATCCTTATGTCTACATAACTATATCCGACTAATTGATAATGCACGTTTCACCCCAACTGGTTTGTTGATTCCAAAGATGGATTTGGAAACATAAGTCCGGGTGACTGGAGAAGAATAGTTCAAGATAAAGTTAGTGCATTCAGACTAACACATCCAAACCGATTTGACAGATCCTCAAATGAGGCAAAAAATATTCGTGATATGTTTAAATCGTATTTTCAAAGCAAAAATGGCTCTGTCATGACAGGAGTCACATGCAAAAAGCCGTTAAAGTACTGTAAACTTTTTAAACTGTTCAATCATGAGCAAAGTAAGGTCAACAAGAAAAGTCGATTTAACAGTTTCAATGTTAAGGATATTTAAATCTAACAGTTTTATTGTCATGCATCCATGTTAGTCATTGACGTGGTAAATGGAATGCTTGATTGCAGACAAAACATTCCATTACATTGCAAGTTTTGAGTACTGGGTTGAACTGGTAGTTGCCTTATCATATGCATGGGATTTTGCATATGATAGTCATAGTTACCAGATTGAATAGCCAAAAAGGTCTTCTCAATTGGAACTGCCAACAATTACCTTATTCATGTCGTCTAACTTTCTTATTCGACTAGCAAGGCTCATGCTCATCCATTTCATATTTTTGTCCTTTTGAATACCTTTCTTGTTGCTTAATGCTGTCATTTAGACTTGAAATCACCTTTTCCAGCTGTTTGTCACGTTTTCCCAACTTCTCTTTCCGAATTTCAGTTTTCTCTCAGCTCTTCTCTCTTTCTTCACTAGAAATATTATTAATAGCAGACTTGCTTGACATTTGGCCTATAGTTTTTGAAACAATGATGCTGCTGCTATCACTCTCTTCATTGGAATCTGTTGCGTTTTGGTTCTCTTTATTAGAAGCACCAGTGACTACCTCATGTTGTTGAACAGGTTTGATGGAGTTGCTGCTGTTATCGGAATGGAGAGACTTTCTAGTAAACTTACCAAAGCACTGATGGTTTACTACAAATGGTTTGAGCCATAGAAGATGCTTCAGATTGTCCTCTCTTTGTGCTCAAATATGAACTAAAATAAGTCCTGATCCTATCGTACCTTCGTTTTACTGTATCTACAGTTTCGCCCAGTCGTTCTGCAATGCTTTTGCAACAATCGGCTTTCTTGTGTCTATCCTTAACAGCCTTAGACTTACGATCATATATCGTAGAATACTCCTGGACTACTTCCATAAATCAAGTCTCATTTCTTACTTCATTCACATCAATTTCCACAATGATCCCTTCATTCACTGTCACTTTGAACAATAGTTTTCTGTGGACTGGGTTCTGCTTGCTTGTCACATTTCATCGTATCTCATACTATTTTTTCATCAGGTTTCAGTTTTCATTTCTTATGACATCTCCGATTATCGGTGACAATCAGACACAAACAAATTTTCTTGATTCCAAAACAGTTGGCCATTGTCAGGGATATTTCCCAATGTCTTGTTTTCATGTCATAATTCTCTGTAGCTCATAGGTAAGCTGTTTTCCCGATGATTGCTGATGAACTACAAGTTGTAATGTATGAAAATCAACCCTAAAGATATAACTTGAGCAGCCTGAGTTTCCATGAGGTTTAGTGTTGTACTACTCGAGTACATAAAGAGTGGAACAATCATAGCCTTATCAATTATCTCAGCAACATCCGTCATAAGATTATATCTTTTCCTACCAGGGGATCTGGGAATTTTTTGTAAATCATGCGGCATTCAATATCTTTAAAAGAAGAAGCAGGAGTGGCAGTTCTTTGTCTGGAGAGAGAAGCCAGGGTAATATATCTCCCCAACCAAGGGTGACATTACCAACTTGCATAAATAACTTCAATTGTGGTATCTGTGCATGTTTGATAAAATATTTGGAAATACATGATCCTGGTTTTGATGTATCCACGACTACTTGGAAAACTAGCTACAACAAATCGTTGAATAATGAGTGATAAAAAGTTCCCAACACTCTATTGAAAGTATGAATAAAGAATATGGACTACGAAAAAAATGGTTACTGTTATTACACTTAATGCACAAGCTTTACCTACTCAAGAAGTCAGGGCCTCTTTCACTGATGACAATGATAGTTGTCAGAATTCAGGATATTTGCATTGGCTGCTGCCACAGCGAACAGTCAAGAATACACCTTACTTTTTTTAAACCAAATCCGATTCCAGTGTCAACAGACCATCTGGTTAGTGTATAGGACCATGTAAACTCAGTTTTGGATTGACTTGTATTTAACATGGTACACACACATGTTATAAACATTAAGATACAAAGCAAACTACGGGTACTTAGTAGTATTTTGCAGTTCAAACATATTATACGGTTGCGCAGTGCCTATGATACCTCACAAGCCCTCACATAACAAACATCAGCTTACTGCATTGACTGCAGCTGCCTCAGCCTTGTGGTCAAAACAGTCCACTGATCCTTCCATTGTCTCATGTTCATGTCATCCACCACTTCCCATGGCACCAAATATTGGGCAGGTTGATCCCACCTGAAAAGAAAGGGAAAGCAGTTAGGTGTTGCTTGCATTTCTATGCCTTATTACAAAGAATATTAGCAATTCACCACAATAAAAAGATGGTGGCTAGGTTAGATTACCAGTATCTTTTGCCAAGCATTATGCTCAAAATAAAAATACAATCAGACGTAGCTTTGAAGACAGCACTGTTGTCAAGCAGAAGGCTCATCACCTTTACTTTTACATTGTTCTGGCATTTCTTCTTTACACTGTCATAACGAACAATTTTAAAACAGAAGGGCTGCAGAGGAATTGGTGATACTGAGAAACCACCATCTTTCTTGTTGTGTTGGATTATTAGCAGCAGTAGCTGCAGTTGTATGTGTATAGAAATGTAATACTTTCTAGCTCTAGCCAGCAAGTAAAAATAATCTTCATTTCTTGCAAAAGCCTTTGCCAATTCTTTTCATTCGAAATAAATTGATATAACACAACCACATCATCAAAGTTCTTAAAAATATGTATCAGGGATTCACATCAGAATAAAATCACCTCTTCACATGATTCAAAATTTATACTAATTATGCTCATTATTCTTGCAAACCCAAGTCGAAAATACTTGGTATTCTTGTGTTTACGAACCCACCACGTAATTTCCCACCGTGCAATGTCCATTCACTGGCCACTCATTGTGACACCTCTTCTCAACTATATGAAAGTCGCATGCCATATTTCGCATGCAACAAAAAGCAGTAAACCACACATCACCTGGCAGCCAATCAGTGCTGCACACCAAAGATGTTCAGCCCCTTCATTCTATTCACCTACTGTCCTGAATACCATAAATATAACACAAGTAATATATGTAGTATTTTCCTCATTCCATTTGAAAGTATTTGAAAGCAGTATGGCATACATAATCCAAATTTGGTATTATATGTGCCATCTAGTGCGGCATTAGATAAGGAGCCTTACCACAAGTTCACAGTTTCTTTAGCCACAATATATTCTGACAATGCTTTAGTGGCTTTAGAAGAACTTTCTTGCAATTTTTCCAACTTCTCTTCTTTTTCCTTTTCCTCGTGCCCCATCACAGCTTTTCTAACATCTGCAAATAGAGAAAATGTCTTCAGATGCCCAAAGAGAAGAAGAAAGTCCATAAATTAAAATTCAAAAAGTCCGCCACCACATAACATCCATGATATTTTACTCTGCCTGTGGGGCTACTCCACTGAGCTATATAACACCTGGAGAGAGCGCACGGGAACAAAGTGAAGCAAAAAAATGGCTGCTCTTTCCGTTTGTGATGTCATGTTGTCCCTAATTTTTGTGGCATTTACAGCAGACCAACCGCTAACTAGTCTACGAGAAAAACTGTTCTCCCCCCTGAACAAGATATTTTATATTTTGTGCAAAGTGTTGTTTAAATGCAGCAAGAATAAAAAGTTCCTCATGTTCGCTGAGTTTTCAGATGCCATTCCGATTTTCAAAAGAACAAAGATGTTACTTCTCACTGGTAAATTTCAAATACATATGAAAGCGTTGGTCATGTTTGATTCACGTTCGTGTATTGTATTAACTATATTTGACATTTGAAGTCACTCTTGCTCGCCAAAATGCTGTTTAAATGTCTGCATTGATCTTTACTTTACTCTAATAAAAATGTTCGTGTGAAGTTTGTTCTCAGTGAAGGTAGTCACGTTTGTTCGGAGCATTTTAGTGACAAAATATTTTACCAATGTTTTACCACATTCTCCTAAAAAAGCTCAGAAAACCTGGGGCAAAAGTATCAGTGGAAGACAAGCAACCATACTTGTAGCATCCAAATGAACCTTCAGTGAAGATTCATGTATTCCTGGTTGCTGGGCACATGATAAAGTTGGTGAGAAATTCCATGTTAGGCTCGCAAACCTTGAAAAACAAGAAGGGAGAAATGATAAAGCGGCAGTTCTTGGTAGATTTGCATTATCTGGAGAAACCTGAACCTTTGGATCATGCATAAAAACTCAGCTATTAATTCTCAAATTATTTGGAAGCCACAGAAGATGGAAGTGAACCTTGCAGTGAAATAACAGAGCTGAAGTGTATCATACGTATTGGAGTACTGCAAGCAAAGCCTTAAAATGCCGTAATTCAAAGACTGTGGTCCAACAGTGAAGTTCATTCGTGTCTTTCATAGGCTGTGCGATGTTTTGAATTCAAAAAATCCATTCACAATGAATGTTAAAGCATCAATCAGGAAGTAAAAGCATCATTATATAAGGAGGTTTCTTGAAGAGACAATGAAGTATATCAAAAGCCAGAAAGGTTCACATGACCAATGGATTAGATTTCTTGGTTTTTTGGCATGTATACATAGTGTTTTGGGATTAGCAGAAGATCTCATTATGCTCAGAAGCCAGTTCTGAAGTATCTATTGAACCATAAGACGAGCCAAGATCATTTCCAGCACCAGCTGAGGATATATAAAACATTTAAAGGCATAAAGTACAGCATTAAACTAGTCTGTCTTCTAGTAGGTTACCAGTATCAAATATGGCAATGATTTTCTTAGGAAGATGCATTAAATGCCTTGAGGTAGGCCACAAGGCATACCAGTGCAGCAAATGTAAGTAAATTATTTGAAATATTCTCCAACCAAACCAAACAGAAAAATGCAAACGACTGCATGAGGTGAGTGTTTAATGGACAGGTTTGAAACTTTCCCACATTTCATTTCTAACTTTACTATTAACTATCTTTCTTCAGAGTATCAGGAGAGCAAGAAGTAATTAGATGAAACAAAATGGGATTATCTCTTTGATGCATATGTTAACAACCAGGGGCCAGTTGTTCAAAGCTGGGTTAGCGTCAACCCTGGGTTGACGAAAAGTTTGAAGCAAAATGTTTAACAGCTTGTTAACTATGTTGACAAAACTTCTCCACAAAGCTAATCTATGTAAAAAGAAACTTTTATTTGCAAAGTTTTGAAACAAACGAACATACAGAAATGCACAAACCAAACAGCTGGTGAAATCTTAACCCAGGGTTAACACTAACCCAGCTTTGAACAACCGGCCCCAGTGCAATGATGGGCTGTTTGTTTCAGATGCCATAGATGGACGCACGTGGCAAGAAATTGCCATGCCAACAGGTTTAATGGAGGCAATAAATATAGTTTTAAACATTGTGCAAACTGCACAATCTCAAACAATTAAGAAGTTAGTACTCGTTTTGTTAATACTGCTACTTATTTAATTTGTTCATTTGACAATTATTATGTTGGAAATAGTTTTAGTAATTAAAGAATATAATTGAGTTATCCTCTAAAAATTATAATTTAAATATTCTTCATTAGAATACGTTTATATATTGTATCTTTGGATATTTCCAATAGTCATTGAAGAACATGCGCAGTGATGAAACAAGCAACAGTAACAAACATGGAATATATTGGCCTGAGCAGTTCTGTAACAAACAACAGTCAAAATATGCAATAAAATTGCTTGTACAGAAATGTATATCAGTATTGATACATTTCTGGTGTTTTGAAACATCCTGGATTTGAAAAAATTTGAGAAGTCAAACTTCTTCGTTACATAGTCGGTATATATGTAACAAAAACATAATTTGTTACACAACAAGGCATAATATTAGCGGGCATTAGTTTGGATGCAAGTGTTTCCTGTGATCTACAGAATGGAAAAAAAACATTATTGTAGAACAACTGCAGGTTTCATACAGCGTACACCAATGTAACTAAAATTATGCCCAGAAAAAGGACCTCCTAAAATTTCTGTCAACACAAGTGTGAATTTCAAAAAGCACTTTATACAAAAGTGGTGAATCGCTCAGCAATCAAATCACAACTTTAAGTAAAGGCAGCATGCTTTATAAAGACATGGTCCTCAGCGACGAATTGACATTTGGAATTGGCACTTTAGAAACATACATCTTTACCATTTAGTTCTTGCTTTAAATAGGTTTTCTTCATTTTCTTCAAAGATTTAAACTTTCGATGTGTAAATCTCTTTCAAATATCTGTTAATTCTGTTTCTTGACAGAAGTGTAAGTCGTAATTGATGAAGTCAAACAACTATAAGATACCCCTACAGTACTGTACTTTGTTTAAAATATCTGGGGGAGTGCTGATTTTTTCGCAGGCTCACAATTGAGTCTTGTAAAGTGGTCAATGCTGCAAAAACTAGGGACAAAGTGAGGTCACACACACAAACATCGGCTAAGTTTTTGGCATCACTTTATTGACTGGCGAAAGATTGGAGCACGCTCTCCAGAAAATAAATACAGCGCAGTGGGCAAGACGTGCCCAGCAAAGGGTTGAGAGCCAATTTGGTGTTTTAGTCATGTTGTATCATTATGTCAAAGCAACTGTAAAGTTTTCTAAATTACCATGAGCTAGTCATGAGTAAACAAGTTCTTTTGTGGTTCAGTTACTATTTTTAGAATGACCACATGTTAAAAAGCTAATTATACATCAAAAACATATAACATAGTGACCTGAATGTGCTTTTAAGCATAAAACTGCTCAAATATTAACAAGTATATGTAAAGTTACCTTGAACACGTTGATTGTATGCTTTACTTATTTTTTCTATGTCCCTTAGAGAGCCAAGCATAGCCTCAATGTAGTTGAAAAATTCTTTCTTGATCATATCTGTAATTAAGTAGAACCTTTCTGCAATCAAATACATTTTGTAATGAAGTAAATAATTTTTGTTATCAAGTGCAACATTTTGTAATCAGGTTAAATATTTTCATAACTAAGTACACTATTTCTGTAAGCAAGTGCAACATTTTTCAACATTCACTATACCAGTCGTTCATTATTCACATGGTATTAAAACGTCCTATCTGGTATTATATAATAAAAATGATGTGCATAATTTCCATTTCGAAAATTTCATTCCCATTCAATATTGTTGCTGCATTGTGAGGCTGGAAATAGTAATGAAACTTGAAAAAGTGTATATAGAAATGACAGCTACATTTTCAGGCAAACAGTTTATGAAACCTCCGCATACTTTCCATTTGGAATCACCGTAATCCCTTAGTACATGGTAAATACCGGTAATTAACATTGCTAAATTAGGTAAAACATTTCTGTAATGCAACACTGATGCAATAAAATATGCAACTTCTGTAGTTAAGTACATCTCTGTAAACAAGTGTAACATTTCTGAAAGTAAATACATATCTGTGATCAAGCACAACATTTCTGTAGTGAAGGACGGCATTTCTGCAAGCAATTAAAACATGTTGGAATCCACTACAAATTTTTTGTACTGAAATACAACATTTATGCAACCAACTACAACATATCTGTGATTAGGCATACAATTTCTGCAAATAAATGCATTTCTGAAATTAAATACAACATTTTTGTAATAGAGTACAGTAATTCTGTAATCCACTGCAACATTTCTTTAATAGAGAATTACATTTCCACAGTCAAGTGCAACCTTTTTCAAATACAGTACAATAATTTTGTAATTGAGTAAGGAAGTTCCTGTGACCATGGTTGGCATTTCTGCAATAAACTACAACATTTCTTTAATCAAGTACAATAATATTCTTCTAATCAGGAATGAGATTGTTTGCAATCAAACACAAGTGCTTCCAGCACAACACAATATTTCAGAAATCAAGTTAGTAGTTTGGTAATGAAGTATGGCATTTCTCTAATCAAGACAACATTTCTGTGGTAAAACGCATTTCTACAATAAGGGCCAGCAAATCAGAACACTGTTCTAACAACTACAGCCCATCTGTAACAAAATACAGGATCTCTGGAATAAAGTACAGCGTTTCGGCAATTAAGTGAAAACTCCGTGTACTTATCTGCAATGAAGTAAAAAATTTATGTCATCAAATACAAGATTTGTCAGTGTAATTAAGCACAACATTTCAGAAATTAAGAGCAGCATTTCTATAATCAAGTGCAAAATTTCTGTAGTCGAGTGCAGCATCTCTCTTATCCGCTATAACATTTCTGTAATCAAGGACACCATTTCTCTAATCTTGTAAAGTACTTTTGCTTACAAAACCTATAGTAAAGCTGTAGTAGTAAAGTTGTAATGGAAACCCCATGAACTAGTTCTAAGAATAAAGTACAAAATCTGTGCATATTGAGTTTTTAAGAAACTACCTAAGATACTAGCAGACAAACTTCGGAACAATATGTAAACTAGACACGATGTTTACCACTGCACTACATCCAGAATGTATACAAAAAAAGCCATTCAAAAAAAGTAGCAAACATATATATACACTAAATCAGAGAACTAAACAAAAAAGAAGCAATGCTTGAAAGGGCACATCACTGAGCTTTATTACATAATTGGAGGAACTACTCTGACCAGAAGTGGGGTCCAAAAAATTGGCGGAGTTCTTAATTTGCTGATGCCATTTTGGTCCTTATTTCTCATGGTAATTACCACTGCACTACCGCAATCACAAGTTTTTTACGTAGTTTATCCCCCCCTGGTTTTGGAATATTTTTTAAGTTCTCACAATAAAAATTGAATTTTTTCGTCGAGAAAATTAGAATTACAAGACTGTGTTCTGCATTTGGATGCTGAAATCTTTTATTGGCGAAGAATATGTCTTCTCACTGGTAAAAAGTCATCAAAGCACTAAAAATTACAATGTACTTTGTACTTTAAATATTTTGACGTGTTTCGACAAAGTTTTTGCCATGTTTCTTGCCTTTTTGGCACTCGCTTCATCTGTCGTACTTTTCTTTTTTTTATTACTGAGCCATTTTAAATTCTGACAACTCTGTTTTACAAGTGTCTTACGGCTTTTCTTTTCTTTGTATCGTTTAGCATTTGTTTAATATTTCAAAAAACAAACCCTAAATATGGCAAAAGCCCCTGTTTTACTCTCGCTACAATACTGGTCACAAAACCTATCATATTTTCAAATAAACTCTACTAATTATCATTATATATAGAATTAGCAAGGACCACAAAATGGAAGATGTGCAGCATAAACTCATGGGGGATTATTTCTACATAATTATCTTGCCATGCCATAGCTAATTATGCAATTCTAAGGCTGTTTTATAATGATACAAGTTATCGTTTGCATATTCTCTTCCTCTAGAAAGTCAAAGTACAAATAGGAGTAGGTTCTAGAGCTGAAAATAAGCCTTTCAATCCTAATTTATTGTCCAATGCCAAACTAGGAAAGGCCCTTGCATCCTATTGATGATAGGATAGAAGTACAGTACAGAATAGCAAACCTTATCTCTTTAAAATTATAAGTTTAAATTTGTTCAGGTCAAATTTGATCTTATTATGTTAGATATCACTGTCCTTTGCGTTTATACCATACTCATGCTATGAGCCTCAAAAGCCTATTCCAGGGACCACATGGTAAAAAATGGCCAGAAAAAAAGTTTTCAATCATTGTACTAAGTGCACATTCACAGTCCAGGACCGGTGATTGGTTATTAAAAGTGACTGTACAATTAGTACAGTAAACTCATTGTTATCAAGTTGTTTGAAATAGCTTCTTGCAGTATTCAGCCAAGTTATACCACTCAGAAATATTTCCAAAACCTTGTCAAACCTAAATCCTCAGTCATCAGTAAAATACTACTAGATAGCAAATATTATGGCATATTCTCACGAAACAGGACACTTTTACTCAACAAACTGAAACATGGTCACTATTGTTATGGCAACCAAATTCCATGTATTTTTATTGATAAGTTTACTTATTTGCACGACCAGGGTGAAATCTGGTTTTATAAACAATTTAGATAGCAGAGCTAAACATTTCCTACATGCATCTTTCAAAATCAGGTATTCAACTGATTAGTGCAAGTTAAGTAGTGTTACTAAATAATTAAAGTTATTATATTACAGTAAAACTTTTCATAAAAGATTCAAGGAATATTTACTGGAAGCTAACTGGTTCCAATGTAATAGATATGTCACCCTGAAGATGGTTTAATCTTGTTTCTTGTTGTCATTCAAAAAGCATGTTTCTCATTTACATTTATGCAAGTGAATTACTTCGACTTTATAGTTGAAAGACTGAAATCCTGCTAATCTGAGAGGATTTTGAAAGAAATACCTTTGTCAACCTGAACTGAAGTCAGTCTTGTATTTTGGATGACTGATAATTGCCCAAACTGCAGGCTGGTGGCTCTGATATTTTAATGGTTCTTTTATGTGAAGCTATACTCCATTACAATAACAAAAAATATATAATATTTTTTTAAAAATTCTGTAAAATAGCTTTATTTATTAAAATACTTTGTAAATACATGTATAATTTCCAACTATGATTGAAGTACTACAGTTCTTGTTTCTTCTAGGAACAGTTGTGGAGCCAAAAAACTACATGAATGTATAAATTCTGTAACAAACATAAAGACAAACTGTGCAGAGCTAGCATGAAAATTGGACAGCAAACTAAGACAGAAGTTTTATCCCTGAGCAACCTGACAAATAGAAGTGATTGCAAAACAGGACTGAGTTAGTTTTCAGGCTGAAAACAATAAAAACATATCTTTCTTAATTTTATCCTTTTTATTTATATAAATTTCATATTGATGTCACATTTTCATACAAAATTTTTTCACAAATTTTACGAAATACTGAACCAAATATCCCTACCTGTCGGCTTCTACTTCAAATGCTGTATTAGCTTCTCGTTGGACGATAAAAATCCAAATCAGAACCACAAAAAATTAAGTAATTTGCGGCAAATGATATTTCATACAAAAACTAGTAAAGTTTTATACAAAACCAGGGGGGTGAAAATTTTATAGTGGGCTCAGTCTCAAGCCTAAGACAGTGGTAATTACCACAAGAAATAGCGACCAAATGGTGTCAATTCCAAGCTTGACCCAGACTCATCCATCATGTTTTTGGACCCCACTTTAGATCAGACGAAAAGCCTGAGCAGTTTCTCCAGCTATTCTGGATCCTATTTACTTGCACAGTTCTCATCACTCAAGATAGAAAAGTTTTGTTCTGTATTTATTTAAAAAATAATTTATCATTTTGGTCCTTTCAACTTCAATTTGGAGGGTGTGATATCAAATAAGGAATTTATGTGACAAGGGACAAAAGGAAAGTGTTGTACATCGCCACATGTGATGTCGTAGTTTCAAAGTCAACAGGAAGTTAAACAATGAAAGTGACCTATTCTTGGAAAAAAATCTATTGCAATTAATTTTTGAATACTTAGCACAACAAAAAAATACAAAATCCAAACGAGTGAATGTGAACTTTATGCATGGATAATTAACATACAAGAACAGCAATCTTAATAGCCAGTTATACCTGTAATTTTTTAAGAATAACTCTAGTGTTGGTATGCTCAAATACAAAACAGATTGCCTAGCTTGCCATTTTATGAAATCCTCTTTCAGATTTTTATTTTCATTAGATAGTGCAATCCATGTGAACTCCAGTTATAATAAAAGCACTGCAAACCAATTAAATCACTTTCAAATAAAAAGCATACAAGGTTACCTGTGTCCTTTGTTTGAATAACTTTTGGCAGCAACAATTCAGATGCCTAAAATAAGAGGACAATTATGAGATAAAAATTCTTCTGTGAGAATAGCATAATACTGTATCATAAGAAGATAACGTCGATAGAAGGCACAATAGAATGATAATTTTGTCATAGTGACAAACTTTAATTCAGGTTTCGAAATGTATTAACTATTCCAAATGAAGTGCCAAATTTTGACGTCACATTGCCATGGTCGAAAACTTTACTCTTCTAAGTATCTTCCACACCATTCTAAAATTTGGTGAAATCCGATAGCGTTCAATGTTTTGTGCCTGACTGTAATCACACTTCGCAAAAGAATATGTGCAGATTTTTTGGTTTTTCATGCCACAAAAAGAAGAATGACAAGTTTAAGTGTTCGGTAGAGCTTTTCAGGTGAGATATGACCTTTCTGAATGGATAATCGTTCAGCATGCTCAAGGAGTTCACTAATGTT
This sequence comes from Phenganax subtilis, assembly GCA_025434845.1. Lineage (NCBI taxonomy): Eukaryota > Metazoa > Cnidaria > Anthozoa > Malacalcyonacea > Clavulariidae > Phenganax > Phenganax subtilis. The sequence goes on along the minus strand of JAOBYK010461566.1, from coordinate 699 downwards.
ATTTCGCTTTCAGGCTTGCTGACAGAATTCCAGGAGAATACTCTCGTGTGTGCAGCTGTCATATCTGCAATGGAGTGAAAGACAACGGACCGGAAATATTCACTCGCAACGAGGATAAGATTTTCTCTTGTAATGATCATTCAAGACCCAGAAAGGCTACACCTTTATCTGATAGGCTCACTAGACAGAAAAGTTAAGAAGTTGTTCGAGAATTTAATGAATGAAAAAAAATGTAAACTCAAATGGAACTTCATCGAGAGTGGATGTAATTCTAAAAGCAGAATTTATTCACACCCACAAAGAATTAGAAAAATACAGAGAAAACGAAAGTTATCAAAGAAACTCTTATGCTGTGTCTTCGTTAAGTAATGAGGTAATAAGGATCGAGACAGGCCTACAATCAAAAGAAGTGTTTTATATTGTCATGAATTATGCTCTTTGATATAAAGATTCTCTAGTTGGACAGTGAATAGAATTACTTCTGAGGATCACATATTTATAAGTATCATGAAAGTCAGGCAAAATTATGCCAACCTACATATTGCTCAGTTTTTTTCCTGCAGTGTTAGCACTGTCCCAATATTGTCATTAAGTTTTTTCATGTTTTACACAGTGAAATGTATATAATCTGGAATGCTAACTCCGTAAGAAAGCGCCTATGATTGGATGAAGCCAAGATGGCAGAAATTGAAGGCCGTT
>JAOBYK010461455.1:0-14014 GCA_025434845.1 Phenganax subtilis | reverse complement strand
TTGCTTGCTTGCTTGCTTGCTTGCTTGCTTGCTTGCTTGCTTGCTTGCTTGCTTGCTTGCTTGCTTGCTTGCTTGCTGGCTTGCTTGCTTGCTTGCTTGCTTGCTTGCTGGCTGGCTGGCTGGCTTGCCTGCCTGCTTGCTGGCTGGCTTGCTTGCTGGCTGGCTTGCCTGCTTGCTGGCTGGCTGGCTTGCCTGCCTGCTTGCTGGCTGGCTTGCTTGCTCGCTTGCTTGCTATGCCTTTCTCTGTGCTGTTTCGTTTCCATCTTTTTGACACTTGCTTCCTCGCTTGCGGTCCTTGATCGCTTGTGTGGCTTTCCTGGCTGTCTTTACCGGTTGAAGAAAGCGTGGAGGACACGCAAAGCAGCGTTGAAGAAGGAGAAGAAGAATGGTGGAAGCAGCGGTGGCGGTGGTGGAGCTGAGGTTCCACCACCACCACCACCACCGCCACCACAACCACGACCAACACGACCACCACGGCCTCTCGAGCCTCCGCAGTGCAAGTGGGAGCTGTACAGAAGCAGAAGCTGGGAATTAATATATAGTATTTTTTGGTGATGGCCAGGTGTGTAGATAATATATCAAAAAGGTTGTTCAGTAAATCAAACCAAAATATTGTAATATACGACAATATACGTATCAGCGAATATATATATATATATAAGTCCGCGGCGTGCGACCATACATCAGGTGGTACGGCCCGGTAGGGCTAGATTGGTCAGTCACTTGTTGCTAGGACACATGCCAGAGGACATGCCAAAGGCCAAACTTATGCCAAGACACATCTCAGAGCACATTGCAGACTGCATGCCAGAACATGTCCGAGTGGATGCTTGGGTGACTGGTAGCTAGGAGCGTTCCAGTGCAATCGGCTATCGACAGTGCTGTGCGCATTGTGTATATGGTCAGGTGTCAGGGAATGTTTGCATGCGTGGCTTTGAAGTCTTCTTGGCGAAGCAGTGTGTCTGACCGCATGTGGACATGTGAGTCATGAGTATTCGGCGTTGTCTTGCTATATTTCACCATGCTTAATCCTATACTGATAACGCTGTAGTGGCGTAGAAGCCCGTGTCCAGACACAGTGCGACATCAAGTGTATTTCCAAAGGAAAGGGAGGCGTACGACATGCAAGCATGAGTTCTAAGTGATTTACCGTCTTGGCCACTGACGTGAAGATTATCGGGTCCATTCGACACTTGGTACACGTCTTCCTATATAGTTCATGTCAAACGGAGCATTCGAACCCTGGACATTATTCGTCTACCTATAGCGTGCTTTGGCTCTTCCATCGTTTGCCTGATTCTGTTCTATTGCTTTGTGACGCAATGGCAGCGCAACACGGAAGCTATGTTGATCCGCTGAATGTGATGCAGTGTGTCTTGACCGAGCAGTGAGACTGAGTTTTACAGAAGGGCTTGCATTGTGACATACTGTATTGTAACTCAGCTGGACGCACTCAGGTTGTAAGAGGTCTGGAAGTTTTGATGTCAGTCCAGGCTGGTCCAATTGCTTCTTTGGCATTCTGATGATTTCTGGGCGCATTGCTTCCGTCAGACAGGCCCATTCACTGACGGCGAAGTACCAGCGCAGACAGGCAAGCATTTGCATTTGATTCTAGATACGAGCAGTGAGACTGAGTTTAACAGAAGGGCTTGCACTGTGACATACGGTATTGTAACACAGCTGGACGCACCCAGGTTGTAAGAGGTCTGGAAGTTTTGACGTCAGTCCAGGCTGGTCCAATTGCTTCCTTGGCTTTCTGATGATTCCTGTGCGCATTGCTTGCGTGAGACAGGCCCATTCACTGACGGCGACGTGCCGGCGCAGACAGGCCAGAATTTGCAATTGATTGGTTCTAGATACGATCAGGGGTAGGCCAAGCATCATAACGTATCTTTGTTGCGAGGTAATTACTCCGCGAGAAAAGGACACTGCCTCATTGTTATATTATTCGTGGTCTCCTTCAAAGGAAATTTGTCATATGCAGGAACCCCGACTCCATTCCTCCTTCGTGGTGATCTCGAGCAATTGCGAGGTAATGGCTCGGCGAGAAAAGGACACTGCCTCACTTTGATGTTATATTATTCGTGGTATCCTTCAAAGGAAAATGGTCATTTGCAGGAACCCTGACTCCATTCCTCCTTCGTGGTGATCTTGAGCACAAGTGCACACACGAATGCTGTACTTGTTACTTCTGCCCCTTGCATGAAGAAAGTTGGTACGTCTTCCTTTTTTGCATCCTTATCCTTGTAGCTGAAATCGCAAAGCATTGTGGCCTTAGGGCGGAACTATGGCATGGGAAAGAAGCTGCAACCACATTCTCCTTGCGAGATTGGACTATGGATCAATCTTGCTTGGAGTTCACTGACAGCAAAAAGATAATTTTGATAGCAGTCTTGGACTTCATTGTATATTTGCGCCGCCACTAAGGTGATGGATTGGTACGAAAGATTGTCGCCAGGATGCGCAGCACGACGGGCAGCATGCCAAGTCAAAACTTTGGCGAACGTTGGCGCCGCATTGGGAGGCTATGCTTATCCAAGACAAGCATAAACTCACGAAACCTGATTTCTTTGCAAGTTGTTTGGCAGACCATCATTGAATGCTGAGTCATTGACAGGGCATCTTGGTACCGACGATTCCGAGGGAAAGGCATCGCTAGTTCTGAATTGCGTATTTCTGAATTGCGTATGTTGATCTTCATGGTTCTTGTCTTTGAAAGGCCAACAGCGTGAGCAGTCCCCATCGCATGAGAAGCTACTAAACTGCATTCAGACAGATGATCCTACTGAGCTTTTGCACATGGCACCTTTCTCAGGCCGGAAGATTACTACGATGAGATGCTTGGCTGCATCGCGTACATATCCCTTGCAACATGGCTGCGCAATGAGCGCAGCCGATCGTGACCTCTGTTAAGGCATCAAGCGACTGTGGAGAGGCTTATGCACCTCTGGTGGAAGAGTTAAAGACAATGGTAATGCAGTCTGCCTTTGAGATCTTTTTCTATGTGGTGTGCGTCACAGGAGTCACAAACAGACTAAGGTTGGACAAGCGAAAGATCTACCAAGCTCGGAGAACGAACCTTGTATCAAAATTCAATCGGAATGCTTTGTGCTGAATTAACTAGGTTTCTGTGTGGAGGCAGGCGCAGCGAAGTGAATCCAGTAGTGAAGGCCGTAACAGATGTCTCACTTGAACGCATTATCATCTGAGGTCTGTTATGTCCAAGAAGCAGAAGAAGAGAAGCGTTGAAGACCTCTACTGGGTAGATGTCCATTTGTGCGCCTTGGGCAAACGTCTCCGCCAAGAGAACTTGCGGGACGCAAGAGAGCACGCTTGGCTGGACCACTACATTGGCGTCGCTGAAGAAGAGGCTGCGCAGGAAGAAGTGGCCAGTTGCGAACTTACGGGAAAACAATCGCGTGACAGGGGGCGCCCATGTAGAAGTCTTGTCCTTTGAGTTCTGACATAGGTTATGGACAGCTTACAGTGGCGTTCCCTGATCTAAGGCCCCTGCTCCACGGCTGTGCCCAAGAAACAGTCCAGGCTGCTTGCCAAAGATGTGTGTGGTTCAGATCCTGGAGGTGTGTGGTTTCACATGGCTGCTGACTTTCGATCTAAGGTCTGGAGATGGCCGGCTTCCAGACGTTTGTTTGATTGATGCTTTGAGGGCTCACGGGTTCAAGATCCCGTACTCTGCCCCTGGACCTTTCCGGGCGATGGGAGATGGAGATCAGTTTCTAAAGCCGTGGGGGCGCCTTGTGTGCAGCCAGTGAACTAAAGCTAACCTAGTAAGAGTATCAGGTTCAATGTTTTTGATGCAAGCTACCGCGTGCGGACTTAGGCGCAGACTGTTTCCTTTGCATCCTCTTCCTCTGCCCGAAACCTTAGAGGTGGAAGATGACGGCGCGATGTTCGTCTTGTGCCACAGGGCTCATTTCATTGCCTTTCGGTGGCTTGACAACCAGTTTGAGATCAATTTCAGCAATCGTACACACACTTGGCAGAAAGCTTGCGTTTTCAACGACCTTGGCAGTGACGAAGCCTTGTGGCAAGATGGAAAGGGAGTTTGGCATGTGAACAGTCTGGCGATGGAAGGTATCTTCGAGATCATTGACCACACTGATGACTTTGCCACCTTTCCTGAGCAAGCAGATTGTCAGGGTGGCAAAGAGGTTCCCTTTTCCTCGGATGATTTGCACAATCTCGTGCTGCGTCAGACAAATGCAGCTGCCACTGATGCAGCTGCCATTGATGTCAGAAGAAATCGCTGGTCCAGGGCACGGCACGGCCGCTGGAGACGTCGTTTCAACATTGGCACATATGAACCGCGCCTCCTAGCCGCAGATCTTTGCGGTGGCGCTTCATCTTGTGGCGAGACTGACACGAAGCGCCGAAAACTAGATCTTCTTTTTGCAAAAGTCCGAGAAGATGCTCTTTTCACACGAGAACAGATTCGTCACAACAAGCTTGTGGCCCGAAGCGTCCATGTGGGTCGAACTGCAGGAAAGCAATTCGCACCTAGCACAACGAAGAAAATGACAGAAGGTCTATCTTCCTTGAGAGATGGTCAACTTATGCCTTTGCTGCCGCAGCTTCTGCAGTCTGGTTACATTCAGCGCAGCATCATGCCGAAAAGGCCACAATCCTGGCCTGCGGCAGCTCCTGAAATCATTGATCATTTGCAGCATATCAATGACCACCCGAGGGACGCATGCCTGACCTTTGACGCTTCGAGTCACACATATTTCTGGAATGGTTGCCGGGTGAGCATTTCTGCTACTGGGTTAATCCACAGATTTGCCCATTCGTTTCAGCCTCAACAAGCCATCGCTGCAATGCGTAGCGGTAGCAATTGGCCACGCCCGAGATACTTGAGAACATCCATCCCAATGGAACTGCGGCTTCAGATGCTTGGTATTGGCCACGGGGACAGACTGCTACAGATGTTGGATTCCGAACAACGGCCTGAACAACAAATTTGCGACTTGATCCATTCAATACTTCATCAGTGCCCAGATGCAAAGGAATCACTCTTGGCCCTTGGAAAGAGTGACGATGAAATCAAAGATCAGTGGGCCATGGCTGGTCAAATTGGAGCTTCCAAAGGTACTTGGATGCATTCGAGCTTTGAGTGCTTACTCAATGGAGGTTTCCTTACGGAGCATGACGAGGAGATCGCTTTGGTGAAGGCCTTCCTTGCCAGCATGCTCCCATTAGAGGCCAAGGCATTTCGTACTGAGTGGATGGTGTATGCCTCGGATGAGGACTTGGCAGGGTCCATAGACTTTGTGCTGCGGATGCCAAATGGAAAGCTGATTTTGATTGATTGGAAACGTACGAGCGAAATGTCAAAAAAGCATTGCAGCTATGGAAAGATGATGCTGGAGCCACTAGAAAAAGTACCAGATGCCACTTTGTGGCATTACCGCCTCCAATTGAACATCTACAGGTACATCATTGAGAAATACTATTCTCACGATGTTGACAGCATGCTTGTGGTGGGGTGCAATCCAGACAATGGGGATGTTCCTTTTGTGGATCATGTGCCGCGCATGGATGTGGAGATACGTGCTTTGATGGCCACTATGCCTATGCAAGACAGACTCGGTGGCAGCCAAACTTTTCACGCCACGCTTTGTGACGTGAGGGTTGAGTCCCTTGAGCTCTTGTGCTTTGAGTATGTGGAGGTGCTATCTGCGGAGCCAAATCTTTGGATGCAACTTCCAATCCTCCAGTGCTGCGAGCCTGCCTCGGAAGAGTCAGAAGATTGGAGGGCAGCGCTGCAAAGGTGTCGAGACATGCTTGCTTCCAAAGCACCGCCCACGGACAAACCCACCCTGACACTGTTGCAGCTATTCCACAAGCGTCTCAGGCTGTATTTCTCTTACCTCAACAGGGCTTGCGCCACACAGCCTCCGCAGCCTGACATCATGAAGAGCTTTCCAAATCCAATGACAGGAGAGTCAAAGCGGACATGGGAGAAGGCGCTTCGGGATTGGAGACACGAACATACCCAGGAGGATGGAGCTGGACAGCCTGAGGATGTTTGTGGTGGGGCCGATGCTGCACACGATGCTGCTGCTCAACTCCGTCATCAATTTTGCTTCCCGGTCTCTCAAGGCAAACAGCACATTGTGTGGCAACGCCTGAAGTGGTTCTATCGGGCAATGATGCCGCTTTATCCGGCGCTGGCCGAACATAGTCACTTGTTCTGGATTTTGCCTAGTCCTTTCATGGTGGAGCTCGATCGTGACGCATGGATGCTGCGATTGTCGGCTTCAAGCTTTTTCCTGAAGTTGCTGCAAGCAGAAGATTTCAAGTTGCTTGAGCTTGCCTTTTATGCATTCTTCTGGCCAGAGGTGAGCCGCCGCCCATTCATAAGTGACATGATCTTTGTCTCCAACTGCTTTTCAAGCCGTGCAGACTGTGCCAAGCATATGGCTGAGACAATCCATTTTCTGCATTTCATTTGGCTTTCTGATCCAAATTTTAGCCAAGATCTTATCAGGTTGAGGTACCACTGGCTGACTATGTTGAAATCCATGTCAAAAGGGGCGTGGTTGCAAGCTGACGTGAATAGCATGTGGTCAAGGACAGCGGTGTGCACGCAAACTGGAGCATGTGACAGAGATACACACCGACTGACAAGCGCGCAAATCGTGCCTGATCCAAGAGACAGATTCAATTTTCCTGTGTGGTGTTTACGGGTGCATTCTGCAAGGCTTTTCTTGAATTTGCTTCAGACGGAGCAACTGGATTTTTTGGAGTTGGCGTTGCGTGTTTTCCATTCGCAAGAGATTGAGACTTCTCCGCGGCTTGCCGAGCTCCTTCGTACTGCCGCCCTGTTTGATGACAAAGCTGACCGCTCCAGGTACCTGGCCCAAGTCATTGCCGCTCTCCAGCACACATCCTTGGTGGATGGGCTCTCTTGGAAAGGGGTGCGCCTGTCACTGCGTGCTCAGGGCCTGAAAATGGTGAAGACACTGCATCAGCGGCTATTGCTGCAGAGTACCAGGTTTCACTCCACAACTCCTTCGTCCTCCACAGCCACATGCTTTGATTGCTGGGGTGGCTCGTCTACTTCATCTGCCAATTCCGCACAACCAGCAGCGAGCGCGTATGCAGATATGGACAGAGAGCTAGAGGGATATTTAAATGATATATCCGATGGCATCCTGGTAAACCCAGCAGAAATTTCGACTCCTGCTGCAGATGCGCCAGCTCCAGATCAAAGTGCTGTTCCAGAGCAAAATGTGGAAGACCTGCAGATAGTTGAGAAAGATTCCTTTGAGAAAGTGAAGCGTCGAAGACTCATGCCCAAGGCGCAAACCACTGTTAAGGATTTCCGGGACATGTTTGAAGCATACAGTACCACAAATGCAGACTTGCTGCGGCCGGGCCTCAAAGAAACTGGTGGAAACGATGGAAACATTCTCAACCGATGTCACAACCTTATCAGCTACACTCGTGCCCGGCATCCAACATGGTCAGAGCACATGATTCGATTGGGGGCTTGTGCGCTGGCGTGTTGCAATGCCAGACTGGGTAACCGAATGTTCATTGGTGACAATGCCTTTTTTCTTTGGCTTGTGGAAGGGGATCGGTATATTCGTGTGCATTCTGGTTTCTGCTATATTTACAACGGGAATGGCGCTTTCCTTCCTTATTCTGGAATTCCTCCACAAGCGGTTCTCTTCAGAGTGTGTTCTTTCTTCACCCAACTGGAAGGCCTCTTCAGACGTATGAATCCAGCTGTGCAGCGCAGAGAGGACCTGATTTTGCGTGCGATAGCTGCAGATGCTGAAAGCTTTGGAGATGAAGAAGGGTTCCTGCAAGCTTGCAACAAATCAGCTATCTTTCAACAAGCTCCAGACCATGAAGCTGAGAACGGAGACGATGCTGTGGAAAGAGGCAGCGGGTGGACACAGAAAGTGGCTGACCTTATTTGGAAGGTATGTCAATCTGTCCGAGGAGATATGATGCACGATCGACTTATTTCCTTGTTGGTCGAGTGGTGCGAAACTCCTAGGGCAGCAAAGAAATGTGTTGCATATGAAGATACCTGTGTCTTGTATGACACCACTATCGAGATTCCAGTGCGTCATGTGCCAAAGAAAGCTGATAATAACTGCTACGTCTACATTCCGCACAGTCTGCTGGATCCTGTCTTGTCGCAACATGTCAGACGCTTGCAGCAATTCTATGAGCAAACCTTTTGGGCCAATCATGATGTGTTTCTGTGCAATCAAGCGGCCTTGGCGCTTGCAAAGCGCGGTGTGAATGTCGACAGGTGTTTCATTGGTGAGTCGCCTGGTGGTGTTGGCCAAAGCCTCTTCTCTGCGCATTTGGATGCCATGCTAGGCCACAACCATGGCTTTTTCGATCCAAACATTTGGTTCAACGAAGACGAGTTGCGCAAGCAAGTGGAGTCCTACGCCCGCTGCATTGTCATCACCGGCCAAGAAGCACCTGAATCGCACAAAAAGATGCATTTGGACTTGTTCAAGAAGACAATGTCGGGCGATGGAATCGCGGGAAGGAAGCCATATGGCTACACCACCCGCATGTTTAGCATCGTCGGCTGGAAGCGGCTTGAAGTCAACCGCATGATGGTTTTCGTAGGCATTGACGACTCCAATTTCCAATCTGTCTTTCGCAGGGCACTGGTGTGGAAACAAAAGGCCCGGTTCCACCACGATACAATGCTGCAGAACCTGCACGCGGATCATGAATTAGACGGCCACTTCCGCGCCGATCCAACGCTGAAACAGTTCCTTGTCTCAGCGCCTGCTTGCGCTGCCGGCTTGCAGATCCAGCACGCCTTCGAGGCACGCTTCCACCAAGATGCATGCATCAAACTCATTGACGACTACGCTACAGGAGGCGATGAGTATCTGACGGAAGACAAGCTGCGAGTCAGTTGCGGTCTCAAAATTCGAGCCCGGCATGTCGACGTTGTCGACGGAGGTGTTGCTCTTCTTGAAGTTCAGTGCAGTCAAGATGAGCGAGACCAGCGTGACTTGCAATACAAGAAGTTGCGACAGCTCATCATGGATGCCCTGTTGGATTGCTCACAGTCCGATATGACAATGGGCGAGTTTGTAAGAAAGGTCACATTGCAAGGGGAAGACCTGCCCAACATCAATAAAAAACAATTATGGAAAGAATTGGAGGACAAGGGTTTGCTTATCAAGGCCAAACGAAAGGGCACCAGAGCAACTGATGTTTTGCAACCTCTTTTGGACATCAAACACAAGCTTCAAGATATCATTGACATCAAACCGTGCGATACTGCAACCCTTTTTCTGGAATCTCGCAACATGTGTCGCTTGAGCCAATACTTGGCCCAGCCGACTCGAGTTGTCAACAATGACATAGTCATGAAATACCTGGAGCAATGCAAGAGAAAGGTGGCGACCAGGGGCCGGAAAGGTGCCTCAGCGAAAGCAGTACAAAATGATATCGAAGAACGCATTTCCAAGTTCCAGTCCTACGAGAAAGTCTGTGCATCTTTCCAGGAAGGCCAAAATCCAGATGCGTTTGCAGTTGACACACTTGATTCGCAGGAGTTTGGGTACAAGTATGCTGATGGAGCCAGAATTCGTTCTCGCAGGTATGTTGTTGGTTCTGGTGCCCAAAAATGTGCGCAGCGGATCCAGTACCACCTCTTCCCGCATACTATGGACTTGGACATCAAAAACTGCTGCTTGAAACTGACGTTGCAATTGGTGGAAAAGACAGAGCCATCTCCTTCCATGCCAGAGGATATTTTGGCGGTCTTGCAGGAGTGGCTTCAGTCAAGGGACGAAGTTTGCAAGGACATGTTGCAGGTTTCGACGTCAGAAGGGAAAAAAATCATTAATGCTGTGCTGAATGGAGGGTCTCCTCCAGAGAGACTGAAAGATTGCACCTTTGTGCGGAAAATGCAAAAAGCATCCGCCTATTTACGCTGGTTTGCTTGCAGTTTGTTGGCCGAAGATTATAAAGACTTGCTGACTAGAGACGACAAAGCGTTCCCAAGCGCAACCGCATTCCATTATATGTGGACTGCTGTGGAGGACTTTGTCTTGGAACAGTGGCTGGAATTTGTCAAGCAACAGCGTCCGACACACGTGTCACTGCATTTCGACGGTGTGCGTGTGAACAGGGACATAACTGAAGGCAGCGTGGAGTCTTTCCTGAGACAGTCGGAGCAGCACATCAAAGCAAACACAAACTTTTCGGTTGACTTGGTCTGCAAGGAGCACTCGCACACGCAAGAGCTTATTTGCAACGCAGCGACGAAGACTGAAGATTTGACAGACCTTCCAGATTTGTTCGTCCAGGATGGGAATTGCGTGCCGTGCGCTCTTTGGCACCTTTGTGACAACACCAGCCAGTTCGAAACAATATTTTCATCAGACTGCCCGGAAAACAAGTACATGTCGGAACGAAAGCACAGAACGTATAAGCAGTGTTCTGCTTTGGTTGGTCAGCAACTTCAACCATGCCTGGGGCTTCCAGATCCCCTTCTGGGGAAGTTCGTATTGCATGCAGAAGGCAAAGGCAAAGGGCATTGCGTTGGTGTCAGCATTCCCGAGGGTAGTGATGAAGCCTTTGTGTGGAACGGATGTCGGAAGTATACGATGCCAGTGACTTCCTTCCTTGCTGCAGCAAGCGTTGGCATCGATCGACTGACAGTGGTTTGCTTTTCTTTAACTGACACATGCCCATCTGCTGAAGATTCCATTCTTTTAGATTTACAAGCTGGCTCCTTGTCAACAGATTCAGATTCTGAGGAAGTGCCAGACAGTGCTTTGATTGTTGATGACGAGGGGCATTGCAGATTTGAAGATGTTATCAGGGATTCACTCGAGGAGGAGGTGAACAGTTTCATGGCAGAGATAGACGCCAGCAACATCCGCCGAATGAATGGGTTTTTCAGATGTGCTCTCTGTCCGTTCCGTTGCTTCAACAGAGTCAGTCAGCTCCGGGATCATGTGCGTTTGTATCATGTGCGAAGCAATCAGTTCGTCTGTTCTGGCACAAAGCAAATGAAGATAGTTCTTGCCTTGCATGATGCAGATAATCTTCACCGAAAATGTGAACATGCCTTTCTTTTTCGCAGCTCCCAGCTACTTCGTTCTCAAGTGCAACCTCCGTTGGATGGGCGTTGCAACAACATTGACAAATCAATCCGTTTGCTTTTCACTGCCAATGGGCCGCAATACATCAACACCACTGCAATTGAGACGTTGTCTGTGCGAAGGGTCCTGAATATCTACTATGACAGGTCGTTCGCGGATGTCTTATACCGGGAGATTGTCCTACATCATTCGAATGCATCTTGGCCTTTTGAAGTTTTGTGGTGTCTAATCTAGGCTCAACAACTTTTCTTGCTAGTGACCGCATCTCGGAAAACGGTTTCTAAGGTCAAAAGCATTTGGCCTCGATTACATCTTCGTGCATGTGAAGCTGGCAATCCACTGGGAAACTTGTTCCCAGGTCACACACGTCACTGGTGGCCTTTGGTGGAAGATATCTTCCAATCACAGCAGATGGCTGCACTCACGCGCAATATCTTCAGCACGTTTGAGAATGATAACGAATTTCTGGTCATTTCAATTGATTGTACATTGAAGGTGTGCATGTCGGTAAAGGGCCAAGCGCATTATAGAGCCGCTGCAGAGGTACGAAATTCGGCATGCTTCAACGATGAAGATTCTTTGCGAAGAGTGTTGACGATCCGCGGGCGCACAAGTGCTGTTTTGGCCATGGTGCCAGTCAGAGGAGAAGATGCCACAACAATCGCCGATGTGCTGAAATTGAAGTTTTCGACCGCAGCTCTGCATCAAGTGAGGTATGTTTCTACAGACTCTCCATCTTTGAAGCTTTTCCAAGAGTTGCACTCTGCATGTCCAAACCTGATTGGCCTTTGCTTGGACCCAGTTCACCTTGCCATTGTGTACGAGTATGCTCAGTGGGGAAGACGTTCTGCTGGGTCAAAGATGTTGCGGGCCGCGCTCAACAGGATCAATCAAATCGACAGCGTGGCCCGCCCAGAGTCTTGGGGTCCTTTTTTCTGCGGCGTCTCTCCTCCAAGCCTTTCCCGCGAGGAGGAGAGAACGCGAGAAGCCATCCTGAATCCGAAGAATCTGGGGATGACAAGGGCGCGGAACATCATTGACGCCATCGACAGTGCATCGCCCATGTACTGCCGGATTACGTTCATCGAAAGTGTTGCTGCGATTTGCAAGTTGCATCAGGAAGAGGTTGTCCGCAAAGTCACTGGTAGCAACAAAGAGCTGAGGAAAGTGTTGTGGGCTGCTTGTGCGCCGGAGCGCTTAGAGTGGCTTTTCAACGGCGCTCGTCTCCGACATGCTCTGACACCAAGGGACCGAGCGCTTTTGCCCAGTGGCACGGCATCCAACGAGAGCCTCCATGCTCAGATTAACTCTTGGACGCGATCCATTCGCAGCTTACATCAGAGCACTCTACGCTTGAAGCTGGACATTATGCACTTTGGAAAAATGCTTGCCCATCATGTGGCCACTTGCTTTCCAACCGTTCGACAGACTGAAGAGTGCGTACTGCTGTCGAGAACTCTATCCGCAAGCATCTGGAGCGAGGCAACATGGGCGGAGTTCTGCCAAGGCAACAGGAAAGCCACATTGCCATTGCATTCGAGCAGAAAAGGCGAAGCCCTGAAGGTCAAAAGTTGGGTACAGAAGCGGCCAGCGACAAAGGTGCCCAAGGCAAAGCCGAAGAAGAGGAATGTCCTCACAGTTGCAAGGCGGCACTCCATAAAGTCTGGTGGCAGAAGGGCAAAGAGCCAAAGACCTTGAAAGGATTGGAAAAAGAGCCTGTTCATGCTGAAAGCGCGCTGCATATTAGTGTATGATTGTGTCTCAGCTTTGTTCTGATTGTTGTTGTGCGAACGTGCTGCGTGGAGCAGATCCATGTCATCAAGTATAAATCATCGGGTTGCCACAATAGAGCTCCAGAAACGAATGTCTGTATGTATGTATGTATGTCTATCTACAGAATGTGGGTGCTTGTGCGTGGGGTTCAAGTCAGACTGAAAGTGTGTTGCGCGAGACTGCGCATGTACGCTCTGCACGCTTAGATTAGTCAGTCACACTTGACGCTACGACAATGCCGAACTTATGCCAAGACATATCTCAGAGCACATCCCAGACTGCATGCCGGAACATATGTCAGAACGCGCGCTATAGGGTGGCTGGTAGAACAAGTGTCAAAGCTGACGCTAGGAACTGTCCTAAGTATTGCTTTATACATATAAACTTTCTTGAAGTATATAAGTTTAGGTGTTTGTTTGTTGTGATTCTGTGATAGTTTTTTACATCGCAATGCATCGCATCTGATCTCAGGAAGGGACCCAAACATTTTGTATTGGCATTGTAGCGTGACGGGCCTGCAGCTTGGATTTGTTGAAGTATATTTTTGTTTGCTTGGTCGGTCACCCCTTGGACAACGGTTTTTGGTTTCTTGTACACTTGACAACAATACCTCTCCACTAGTGTAAGTTTCCAATATATTTTTGTCTATAACCAAAGCAGTTAAGGTCTTTACCGGCATAGATATCCGAAGGAATCCTTGAGCAGAGTGATGCATCCGGATCGGTGCAATTGGCACCCTTCAGGGTCAGAAAAGATCGCTGTGCAGCGGGGAAGGTTCGTTGGGCGGATATCGATTTGGTCTCTGATAGACCGCGCGAAATGAACCCCAAAGGTCCCTACCTCATATATATATATATATATTTATGTATGTATACAATATATATATATAGATAGATAGAGAGAGAGAGAGAGAGACAGAGAATGAACGCTTGACCCATGTGTTGCATGCAAGCGTCCAGTCGCGCCGCCAGGCGATTTGATGCCAGAAGGAATCAGGTAGTTTCCTGAGATTCGCGTGACATCACGGTCCATGATATTGACAATCCCATGAGCACTCACCATTCCAACACAATCTGTTGGGTATGCTTGGAAACTCCAAGCGGTGAGATTCTGTC
>JAOBYK010461344.1:0-14014 GCA_025434845.1 Phenganax subtilis | reverse complement strand
TAGCGCGTTCCAGTGCATGCAACACTCTTCAAATGTTTTGCACTGCGTGAGCTGACCACGTGCTGTCCTGAATGGCCATAACAACAAAAAGGATGGTAGCTGGAATTAGTTAATTAAAAGATAGGTGGAGATCAAAGAAAACTCTTACAATTTAGTAGCACTGACATTGACAATAACATGGACCACTGGACCAGCGTTCCATGTTCCCAGCGGTCAGAAAATCAATTGTCAAAAAATGACATGATTTGCACGTCATATTACGATTGTACAGCTCTTTTTCCAGAAACTATTTAATTGGAGAGCAATGTCGATACGGTTTGTGGCTTTACTTATTCATGACGAGTTTTTGAGCCATCGTTTTAGAAGGATGCTTTTTTGACCCGAGCGGGGCATTTTTGTCCATTGGTTCTATAAAAAGTATGATTAAAGTGCAGTTTTTCAATTTTGTTGTAATTCTTGGATATAATCTATCAAAATTCATCAAACCAATTTTTATTATCCGACATAAAGGATGATGAGTTCTAATGCTACCAAAAAGCCTTCCTTCATCGTGCACAAACACTAGAATTGTAAGTATTAGTCAACACTCAACAGACTGCTAATATGGTGCACTGAACAAACTGTCCAGTATACCAAAGCAAGAATTAACACAGAAAACGGAATGCAACTAATCAAAAACGTTTGTTTACAGACCATGACGAAGTTTGCAAAGACATCTATTTCATTTATTGCTCAACTGTTATCATAAAGATATGCTATGTAAAAGAAACGACGATAAAAAGCCTGTGGTCTCAGATATTAAATGGAGAAAATCTTGTAGTCGTACTAGATTTCGTAGCCGTAGCGAATCTAAAGTTCCCTTTTACCGTAACTTGTGGTACCAAAATAATCAAAGCCACGTAATTGCGATTGTTTAGCACAGCGGTGAACCAGTTGTTTGGTGTATTCCTGGGGCGTGTCTCCACTATGCTCATTTTGTCCAGTAAGTTCAGGAAAATTTGAAACACCCTAATCACACTTAGTAAAACATCCAACAACTTCAAACGTTCTAAGATCGTGTAAGTGTGGTGCTATTGAATCACACAAAACACAAATACCTGTTAAAATGAGTTATACCATGCAAAATTTTGCACAAAGATGATATAATGATGAAAGAAAGGTATGGTGCAAAGTGTGAGCTATCATAAGCGCCAATTCTTGA
This sequence comes from Phenganax subtilis, assembly GCA_025434845.1. Lineage (NCBI taxonomy): Eukaryota > Metazoa > Cnidaria > Anthozoa > Malacalcyonacea > Clavulariidae > Phenganax > Phenganax subtilis. The sequence goes on along the minus strand of JAOBYK010461344.1, from coordinate 12,813 downwards.
ACGTTGAATTACCTTGTGTGATTACTTTGAACGTTTGCTTGTCTTGCCCAATGCTATTTATTTTCAAACAAGTCAAATTCTGACCGTATGCAGATGGCAGCTATAATCGTTAAATTACACCCAAAACCATGGCTCTCTTGTTTGTCCATGCTGGCTTTAAGTGTTGGCTCACACGTCATAATCATTTCCGCATCTCCAACATACTAAATTGAAATTGGGTTCAGGTTGACATTTTGTCTCGCAAGCTAATGTCACGCGTTCTCCAGGGTATGCGCGGACAATCGTATGGTTTCTCCCCTTAGAAACCTTAGGAGAACCTGCAATACAGGAAAATTGTAAGGCTAAAGACTGATCGACTGGGGTTCATTTTTTGAGTTGCTAAGGACTCAGTACAAGTTTGAAATTTTAAAATTATTTTTCTAAAATCATTACTAATTCATGACACAATCAACCAATGCAGTTTCTTTATTTTGGTCACCTACACAATCTGCAGTTTTATCGGCAATGTATTTTACAGCTTTATATACGTTTACGTTTTGATTGCTCGAGGCCGTGATCTACAACCGAACAGAGGCATGGACGACGTCAGCCTGCGAAATTTTATTCTACCCGTGCATAAATTTGGCTGAATTTTTTTCATTTTATAAAACTTTTTCACTTTATTTTATTCTTTTTTATGAAACAATTAGGTTACATTTAGCCGTTATCTGCTTAGAAACGGATGCGCAGAAGACCTCATAACTCACTGCAGCTCGTGGCCACTGTATGTTATAACGTCATTTGTCTATTTATTTCTGAACAGACAACGGCTAAATGTAATCTGCTTGGTAAATAGATACATGTACTTCATGCATGATCCATTTACAATGTGCTTTGGTAATTTTAAAAAATATGTCTACAGTATAGGTGAATTTTGGCTTTCATTGAACATTTACATCAGTCTTGGCTATAGCTGCAACAGATTCTCCAGCAATTTGCGCTTTACTATAATATCTTCCCGCATCATTCTGATCGATATTATCTCGTAAAAGTATCTCTCCGCGGCCAACAACCTCGCTATCCCTTTCTCGAACCCATGGGCGAAAGTAGCCTCGTTTTTTTTTCGGGGGGGTCGGGTAAAATTGCCCTGTCAAAGCTATAATGCCCTGTGAGGTAATAGGGGTGCGAATGCATTTGAATGCGAGTAACTGAATCATATGCAAAGGAAAAGGCTTAAATCTCAATTTTCTTGCCCTGCATGATTCTTCGATTGCCCTGCCAAACAGCTTCTCCAGCAGTTTGCGCTTTACAACAATACCTTCCAGCATCATTCTGATCGATGTTATCTTGGAAAAAGTATCTCTCCGCGGCCAACAATCTCGTTATCCCTTTTTTGAACCCACTCGACGTTGGCAGCACCTTTTTCACTAATTACTGAACAAATTAATTTCAGTGGATCTTTTTCTAACGTAATCGACGAAACAGGCCCGTTGATAATCATAGGCACTGGAAAATGAGAAACCGAAAACATTGTTCGGGCAATGGCTTCTTATTCTATGCTCCTAACTTTAACCGTAGCCATGCACCAATGAATAAGCTGATAAGATAAGCCCTGTCCTCATGAATTAAAGCTGAGAATGTCCAGCCACCTGCAGATTTTGTTGTGTGAAGCTGAAGGGCTATTTTTTCTCTTCCACCCGACTTAATTGTTTCAGTCGATTGCCCAAACGGACAAGCAATAAGTTTGCTTTGCGCGAATAGTTTCAATATATTGTCGTACCTCGTAAGATAAAGCTATTAAAATCGTTCTAAACATGACAACAACCAACATTCAAAAGTTTAAAACATGAAATTGTGATTATGTCATGTACATACTCTATATTCCCCGCATGTAAGCGCCGCGCCTATATATATTAGCGAATTATTTGCAACTAGGAAAAACTTTGGAGAGAAAACGGGCATTTTATACATTCGTATGCCTATAAAATTGCACTCACATGCGCCGACGATTGCAATGGATAAAGTCGATAATTTAACAAAAAAGTTTTATGCACCATGAACGTGGGCGCATACATCTGCAGTGCGATTGTGTAGTGGGAAATAGGATTTGTTTTGTGTCTTACCATTTCTAGGTTTTGTTGCTAATGCATATCTGTTTTCCTGAGGAGCAGATACAATTAGGGGTGAGCCCACTTTGAGCCATAATGGGGCAGACGCAGAGAAGTTAATGGAGGGAGTGTTGGCGACGGTTTTTCTGTTGCTTCAATATTGCTAGTTTCAGAAGGTTTGCCTAGCTGTTGGATATTACTGTTTGTACCAGAACAGCACTGTGCCGCAAACAGGATTGAAAGGCAGTGAAGAGCAAATAGTTTTATCAATGCATGCTGCTTGACCATAGCCAGCCAGAATTAAAAATTGCTGTAGTAAACCAACAATATAATTTTCTAAATAGTTGTAGCTATAGTGAATGATTATATCAAACTGATATAAACTTGCTGAGCCTAGGTCAGACGTCCCTTGTTTCATGTGCAAAACCTAGTGCAAATGATCCAGACAAAGACTCAAGGTCTTATGCAATAGGTTCGGCACATAAGATGGGTGACGTGTGACCAAGACCTCTTACACGTTTTGACTTGAGCACAAGCAGCCCTCTGACCGAAGTCATGAATATATGAAGTTTTAGAAATCACTTTTACTGAGGACAGCTTGGCGAATCAGAGCCTAAGGTAAATCAGTAAGATTGGTTAGACTTGCAAAAAGTCTACCTCTCTTTGCTGGTGCTTCTACAAGCTTTAAAAATGGAACATCATGGCATAATGGTATTGAATGGTATTCGAAAGGTCTTTCAGCCCAGAAAAATCGCGTACCATGCCAATTTCTTTCTATTTTTTAACGCGTGTTGTAATTAAACCATGGAAGTGTACTGCATGATACATGAGTCACGAATCCGGCAACATTTTGAAAATGATTTCTATTTCAAGACAGCAAGTCAAAAATAATTCCCTAGTGACAACATTAGTGGATAGCACAAGCCCTGCAGCGTGAGATTTTTGTTGGCGGGAGATCACGATTGAAAAAATGGAGGTAATGTCGGAATAATGCACGAAATTAATAATTGCTATAATTTATCAGTTAAAAATTTTACAAATTGCATTGAATGGAGATGCATAAACATACAGTGATTCAAAATTACAGAACTGCTGGTCGATAACGATCTCATTCACTTTCAGGCATTTTGATACGCACATCTTTTATTACCTTGCACACTTGAGAATACGGAGTTGGCAGACATCAAGAAGAAGCATGTTTGAAATAACATGCTTAGTGGTTTCATACATTTCAGTAAATTCCTACAAGGGTTATAGCTAACACGACATTGTTATTATGCATTTGATTGATCCATTTAATGCGGCATCATTTTCAAGCATGCATTGTTTAAATGAAATAGGATGCGATAAGCTCATAAATCCAAAGATAGTTTTTCCAACTCGAACATGTAATTTCCAACAGCGCTGACCAGTTAGTTTTTTACGTTAGCTGGTGGCTTACTTTCCGCTCACAGTTGTGAGTGAAGAGCATCAGTTATTCCGACTATATTGTGTTTCTTCACAGAAGAAGCGTTTTAAGCTGATTGTTTAGAAAAACGAGACAGCATGGTTTCATTGTGCAGTCCGCAGTACCCGAAGAAAACAGACCTAAACAAGGTTTTATACACTTGCAGTAAAAGCTTCTAGTCATTTACTCACTAGAGATAGGTCAGCGGAGGAGGGTGGACACCACAAAAATAGCCGGCGAGCAGTTCATTGCTTTATCTCATGATAAATGATTTGTCAAAAGCCTTTGAGAAGTCCATAGCTGCACGATCGTTTTGTACTCTAACTTTCAAGTTTGCTTGAAGATTCATGTTTTTGTCACTCCATGCAAGTACATAGGCTTTAGGCACCTGTGTTAGAGTCAAAGACAACTCTAAATAGATATCGTATATTTTTGAAATGCATAAAAAGTTCTTTTTTAGCGTTTTCTCATACAGTGGAAACCCGATCACGGCCGCGTCATGTATACGATCATCTCGATTATACACAGTCACTTTGGTTCCGGCAAAAAATCTGATACGTCTCCTAATGTTACCTGGTCAATACGTCCGGTGGCGGATTACACACTAGGCCACTAGGCTACGTAGGCTGAAGCCTACAGGCCCAGGTTTCGAGAGGCCCGTGATTGTTGAGCTTATTATAGTGTTGAGCTTACTATAGATAATGAAAAGGTGGTACGTGATCCAGACTATTGATACTGTAAATGCTATCAAAGAATTTGCCTCTCGTAAATGTCACAAATCTGTTTTGTTAGGTAGAGTGTACCTGATGTAATAAGAAAACGATGTGTTTGTTATAATTAATATCAAGCCCGTACCGCGTTCACGGGTTTCACGCCAGCTGCTTTCTACTTCTAGAAACCTGAAAATACGAGTTCGAATTCTGCTTGAGGCAACAAAAAGCATATTCAGTTTAACATGAAAAGTAGCTGATTTCACTTATAACAAAATTTAGTACTAGTGAGAATATCATCTAAGAGGCTCGCATATTTTTTTCAGCCCACAGGCCCCGTATAACTGGTAATCCGCCACTGAATACGTCCGCTGCCCACATTGTAGAGCTCCGGACTAAAGGATCACCCCGTGAATACAGTCACTCTAACTGCTTGTACAGACGAAAATTCACCATTCATAAGTGTAGAAAATGATAACAAAGTTTTATTACGTTACTGATTTTCTTTTTGTTTCTGGTTAATTTTACAATCAACATGCAAAAGATTACAGATACAGACAGCTGGACCGAGAGTCTCAGTTTCTACCTGCAAGCCGTCAGATGTGGGGTAGAGTGGTCGATAAAATCTTGGGAGTCAAGTCTTAGAGTCCGGATTTGATCCTGAAGAAAGACATGACATCTTTTACCGACTCCAGTAGGAAATAGGGAGAAGTTTAAGATTTGTCGGTCAGCCAGCGCAGAAGGATCGGTAAGCTCAACAGACGTATTCAGTTGCTTACAATCTAATGGCTTGTCAATATTGTAAACAAGATTAAGTAGCTCAATGATGCAGGATCTTCCTGAACGAAAGCCATGTTGTTGACGGTGAAGTAAAGGTTTGATGATACAGACGTTGGGGCGTGAACCACATGACGCTAGCTTCTATCGTTTTGGGAACAGCCACGATATTTACATAGTTATTTCCATTCTGTAGGAAACATACCCAAGGGCAATGACTGGTTTAATAGTTTACAGAAGGATGGAGCAATAATGTCAGTCATCAGTGCAGTGTTTCAATAAACTTGCAGATACCCATCTGGACCTGAAGCTCGCCCAAACTCAAAGCATGCTATTGTATTATAAAAAACAAATTTCGAAAATACAAGACATCTGTATCATTGAAAACAAGGCTCAGATTGAGACTGTACATTTTCGACTTTATTCCTAAGTCATCATCAGACAGAAAAGTCGTCTGAAGGTGACTTTGAAATAAAGCCAAAAATTTCCAGCCTCGATCTGCGTCTTGTCTTGAACAATATATTGTATCCTCAAGAGATCTGGCATTTTCGGAATACTTTTTTTTTTAAAGTGTCGGCTGATCATGGTATTGTATTGTATTGTATTGTAATAAAAAAGTCATTCATTCAAAACTTTTAAAAACGTTTTTTAACATCGTTCAGCTTCAGTATTGCTTTAACGCCTAAAACTTTATAATAACGTTACGGCAAGTGCGTTAACCACTACGCCTGACTTCACCTTCGAATAAATTTTTCTAGCAGCAGCCATGGACCAAATTATTTCGGCTCGCTGGAGACCGTATTAAGTAACAGGGTTCCATGCACTCTACATGTTCAGTTTGAATTTTTTTTCTATTTTTATTACCTTTCTTTTTGTAATTAAGAGTCGCAGTACTAATATGACAGACTGCACAGAGCAACAAAGAATGTTCCTGACTTCCAGTTCTTCCGTTTCGGGTTTTTGTATAACTTGACCCGAGGTAACTCATGTTAACTCGCGTTCTGGGAAATTGAAAGTGCTCTCGCGTGATTCTCCATCGAAGCTGCTGTATGCTTTATGGTTGTAGACTTTTTTTCGTAGAAGGAAATACGAAGGTAAACATTTCGCTTCATAGGTTCCACCGTAATGTGTTAGTTTGATAAATTCTATTTATTAACCAGCAGGGAAAAGTGAGAGCAAGCCAAATTACGTGCATGCTGTGGTTAACCGTAGCAGTTCTTGGTATGCGCCTGCACGAAATTGACTATATGGTCGAGCAAAGCGAGTAAGACCGGCGGCAATATACCACAGGGTTGCGAATATACCTTTATAGATAGTTGTATACCTTTGACTTGATAACGAGTTAGTACATGTTTAGACTAATCTGATCGCTGAGTTGCTAGGGGCAAACACGGAAATGTCAGCACAAACAATAGCTCGGCGTACAGCTAGTAAAAAAATAATATAGGAGATTCTGCAAAATTTCTCAAGGCCATGGGAGCACAGCAGTATTCTTTTCGAGACTAGTTTACCTGTATGACTGCGAGAGCCATGAAAGCTAGTCTTCGTACTGTTTGGTAATAGGGATTGCTAATTTGCTAGAAAGAATGATACGTTAGTCGTAGATCTCTCATAACATCCCGCTTTAAGTCTCCAGTCTTGGGTAAAGATGGAACAAGAAAAAGGAGAAGGTAGAATAATACTGTATCATTCTGAATAAAACGAGCAGTCTTGGTATTGACGACCGCAGTTGAGGAAAACTTATACAACAGATGGTTTTCACATGACGTCAAGCGGCAGTGTTGGTGCACATCTTCAAAGTTCCGCTGTTCATCTTTCCATAAAATTTATGGGTTTTCTTTTCATATTTGCACCAATACAGCGATTCCTAACGCAAATGAAAACCATCTATAGTGAGCAGACGAGCAGCTAAAATTCGTTTGTATGGTTGTGGGTCGTGTGAGAGGACAGCCTGCTACAGCTCCTGACTGAATTATGAGTTAGACCATTTGTGATAAAACGCGGATAACGACAGACGAACACACACAGAAAGGATACGGGATCGTCTAACCCAATTGAAGGAGAGGATAAAAACGTGGATAGATAGCAAAAAAATGCAAATTTTCTAGTTTTGACCAGTAAAAGCCCCGGATTTTGTGCAAAACTAAATAATAAAGGTGTAGTTACAACTCAATGGGTGCTTTCGTAAACTGCGGTCAAGCACCTCAAGTAGTTTTTTCTTGAACTATCAAACCTGTAAACAATATATAATAAATTTTGGATTTCAATTCTTTGTCTTTACTTTAGGCTAGGACTTTTGAAGACTACAATGGCATTGCTGATTACTGCTTCGCAGAAAATACGTTCTCGTCTTTCGAAAGACTCTTGCTCATCACATTTGCCCACATCAACTGAAGATTTTGTAGAGGAACTAAAATCATTTCAAAACCTAGATCAACACTCCGAACCACCTCCCAGAGCCAAGCTTTACTTCAATATAATTTCAAGTGCAAAAATTAAACGTCCGTTTGAGTCTGCCATGATTTTGTTAGTGGGAGCTTCTGGCGTCGGAAAATCATCAACAATTAACCATTTACTTGATACAGGGGAAGGCAATGTTGCAGTGGCAATGACTAGCAAAACCAAGTCGCAAACCAGAAAAACTTCCGAATATGTTCTTTTCGTTGATGACCCAAGTTTTGCTGTTTGTGACTTGAAATTGAGTGTTGTAGATACACCAGGTTTCATCGATGACAAGGGAGTTGATCAAGATGCTTGCAATTTTATTTCCATCAAAAGATTTTTTGAAACGCATCCAGGCCTACCTGAATCAGTTGTTTATCCGAATCTCGTGTTCCTACCCGTCAGTGCCAATGATAACCGCATTGAGGGTTGTAACAGCAATCTCGCCAAATGTTTGAGAGGCATCAAGTTACTCGAGGTGATTGACCTTAATCGTTCTAATCTAGTTGTACTTATAACATTTTGTTGCTCTGTTGGTCATAAAAATGTGGAGAAATGGAATAAAGCGATGCAAGAAAAGAAAGACGTGATCTCATCCATTGTTTATGAAATCTTAGGAGTAAGGGCGCCGGTGGTATTGATAGAAAATGGCTTGGATGAACACGAACTTAACAAAGATGGTGAATTTACCATTCTTCCAAATGATGAGAGACAACCTAAGAATTTATACAACGCTTGTCAAGAGCTCCTGACGCGAAACGAGGATCGTTTTGGACTACAGGTTTTCAATGCAGCTTTCACTAGACCTAAGAAAGATCGGCCAACCGATGGTCATGAAGTTGAGGCTAAAAATTCTTCTGCTGAAACTTTGTCTGAGGAAGAAAAGGAACTCTCAAAGGCTTTTAGCGAAGATGCAAAGGGAGGTAGGAAAGAAGAAATCTACACCTTCATTTTGCATATGCAGCATCTCCATGTTTATCGCTTGCTTAGATTGAACATCCATGTGTACTACCTGTTTTGTATTTCACGTACTTTTGCTAAAACCGTGCCTTTTACTTTGCATAACGATTAATGTATAGTGTTATTTTGCATATGCAGCACCTCCGTGTATATCGCCTGCAAGTGTACTACTTGTTTTATAGTTCACGTACTTTTGCTAACACCGTGCCCTTTTGATTTGCATGACGATTTATGGCTCCACCTCGATTCTTGTCAGCAAGCATATAGGCTTCGTGTATTTCCAAAAAAAGATCTTGTTGAGCTATTCTTTCCAAATCCGGAGTTTCTTGTTTGCATGCTTTACCTGATTGCATATTTTAAAATCATATGAATAACCAGGTTTTCGAAGAATTTTCATTAAAAGCGAGGAAAAGTACCATCACAATTAGATGAACCAAAGAGAAACATGATATGTATAGTTTTACCAGCAAAAATTCCTTTCAGGTTTAGATCCAATAGCAGTACTAGCCATGGATTATGTTAAAGAAAACGATCTCCAAAATTCTGCAAAGGATGAAATATTTAAGATTGTGGAAACTATGAAGTCTTTCAGTTTGTCAGATGAAACAGGATTGCCTTCTGTATCAATCGAAGAAATACGTGTCGCGCACGAGGAAGTTATTTCCGAACATGGAGTTACAATGCTTGAACAGAAATTTGGATTAAAAAATGAAAGCGTTTTATACGATTCAGGTATAAATCATGACATGCAGTTACAATAACAGATTGTAATATAGTTGTACTATTGTTACTTTAATCCTATTTCTAACCACAAACCTAATTCCAAAATAGATGCCTTCTTAAAATCATATTTTCACGGAGGAAATAATACAATGGAATTTATAATTGCCACACACAATTTTCATTTCCACCTGCTTACAATGAGCACGGGGTATTTGTGGTTAGCTATTCAATGCGGAGTTGAATAACAATTGAACGCAATAAAATTTGTCAAGTTACGAACAGTTGACAATCTATTTCCTTGGTTTCTTATAGCTGAATTTGTTGGTCAAGGATACAACATTATTGTGGACGAGCCAGTTACTGCTCAAATCATGAAGTTTACAGGCGTGGATGAGACAAAATTTGGCGTTAAAGTACCTGCTTGTGCTCAAGTTAACAAAATAAATAAAACTCGAGAACACAATGTACATTTCCAAAGCGACCAATTGCAAGTGGAATCCAGAATGAAGAATCTCGGCCTAAATCTTGACCTGGCACCAAGTATTTTACGTATACTACAACAAGCGCAAGTGTTACCCAAATTTGGATTCAATGCACGTTTGATGAAGAATAAAGATAACAAGGAAAAGAAGACCATAAAGTCATCCTTGGTCGAGCATCGTTTGCTTAAAGTAAGCATTGGAAATTTTGAAACGAAAGAGATCGAATTTACCAAAGATTTTCGGTCTGCTGTTATGGAACTACCTGATGAATTTTCAAACGAAGATAACAAGCAAAAATTTACAAGATTTTTTAATCGTTTCGGTCATTGCGTAATTACCTCAGCTTACGTTGGTGGAGCAGTGGAGGTGAAAATTAGTCATGAAAGTCTCGAAAGATTGGAGCATGGTAAGGAATCCATTGATGGATCGATCTGTGCAAACGCATCTGGTATTGGTGGAGCTAACGTGAGTGGAAATAACCAACCGTCGAGTCAAAATGCAAAGAATACCGTTCTGGACGAGACAGACACACAATGGTATGGAGGCAGAAGTGACTTGCACAACAACATCACGCTTGAGAACGAGAAAATGATGCAAGAGTGGAAGGCATCTTTGGCCAAAGAACCAACGTTGTTGACCAATAAAATGACACTCCAACCTATATCGTTGGTGGTAGGTTGCATAAACAAAACCAAACAAGAGGCTTGCTACCAAGCATTGCGCAATCTTTTCGATGATAAAGATCTTCTGCCTGTTCGAAATCGACACGATGAAGAAAAGAAGAAAATAGAAGAAGACGAAAGAAGAATTAAAAAAGATGAAGAAGAGCGTTTGAGACAAGATTCAAACTCTCGTATTGGATCGATAAAGCCACCTGATACGAAAGGATGGTGGAAAACTCTCACTGGAATTTCATTGGTCGTTGGTGGAGTCATTGTATGTTTTGCGTTTGGGCTGCTTGCTGCATTCAAATCTTAATCATGAATGGCAACAGTCCTAGGACTTATGAAGGACTAAGGAATTTGAAAAGTTTTATTATCTTACAACTTCGACTGTTTGTTTAAACGAACTTAAAAATGATGGAAGATCTCAAGCTGGTTCGACATGGCAACCTGATACAGGTTGCACGGTGGAAAACATGCGCTGTCTTAGTAGTTATTGGGGAGCTGTCTTAGGCTACGTGCACACGGGCACCGTTTTCAAGCGTTTCCAAAAATGTTTGTGTGCCGTTTATCAGTTTAACGCTTAGTTAACACTTTCCAAGAGAATATATTTTCAATATATCAAATTAGCTGCAGCCTCTGTCCTAAATTGTTAGTGTTTGCATGCGTTTTCGCGTGAAAACACAAACGAAACCGCTCAAAAACGTTACCGTGTGCACATAGCCTTAATAGTTATTGGGTTTGCATTGTTTGCTTTTTTCGTCGGTGAAAGACTGAAACGAATACAAAGACAGTCTTAGAAACAATCATTACAGAATTTCCTATTTCACTAATGTTTTCGGACAGCGTCCAAGCGCTAAGATTGCAAACGAGAATCGAGGTTCTATGATAGACGATTCTCCGACAAATGTAGTTAATTCTCCTATCATGCAATAATCATTTAGAATTGTCGTAAATGAACATATGACAATAGCTCAAAATCGAAAACAAATTTAGAATTTGTTTAAAAACATGGTAAAGCGGATCAATTGACTTCGCTGAGGCAACTCGCCCATGAATTCACGTTCTAAAACGGCAATCCTTTCACACATCGCCAACTCATGCTACTTTCTCGAGACCGGGGTTGGCTCCCGTTCGGTGAGGTGTGAAGGCGTAAAAATTGTGTTCAATAGCAAGAAAATTATAAAACGGAGATGAACCACAAAACGTCTACTCGAAGTCGTTTTCCCTTTTTGTATGTGTTATCATTGGAGGGGGTAGGCGATACCAGTTTTATCGCTTCAAGGACATTTGTGATAACTTTTTGAAAGCGATAAAACTGATATCGCCTCCTCCCAATTATAACCTGTTAATCACGTACTTAGTCAGGTTCCCAAACATAGCATTGAATAAAGCACGACAAAAGCGATATCAGGGAAAAGAAACGCTATCAGTGACGATATCATTTTTATGTCAACCTTTCATGGCCATGACAAAGGTACAAGTATGTAATAAATTTGTTTATCACTATACTTGGAATAAGTGCTAGTATTACAAATTACGCGAAACATTGTCACGATGCTGGCTTTCAATCATTCTTCGCCGTAGTCTTTGGTGCAGCATTTCGAGTATTTATAGTTCGCTCGCGTCCCGAACTCTCAATGCACTTTTAATTGGGTCTGTGTAAAGAGGAAAGGGCTTTGCTTGTCAAGTTCCAAAGTGCGCCAGAAAACAAAATACCTTCAAAAATTGTGCTAAAGATAATGTCAGTGATGCCTGGAAAAAGCCCCAAAATAGATGTTATTTTCTAAATCTTTTCAAAGTCTCTATACCAGCCTTATTGAACTGAGTAGATCATTGTCGTTTTTCCAATCTATATGTTCTTGGTAGGAGGGGCCGCTTCCTAAACTTTTGAAAATGTTTTGTGTTAGCGTGACGACTTGACGTTCGTTTTAGTCCTGATTTCTGAATCCTGTTTTTCTTCTCTGGACCAGGACCGCCTAAAATAAATATACCAAACACTTAATGTAGTTTTGTAACGCCCCGTTGAGGCATCGCTTTTCCGTCGAATTTGATACAATAAGTTGATCAAAACTTCGAGAAAGAAGGCGTTGGCGTAAAATTTGCGAGCTTAGAATTGTAAGACGCGAACTCAACGACACGGCCGTGAAAAAACGAGGTTGAAGGTTACATTTCATTTCACAAACAGAAGTAGAAGCATTGAAAAGAGCAGTTTAGCTGTTATTGCCGATTAAATTATAGATCTGACGTATCAGAATTGTTTCTGTGTTAATTCATTACAGACTGCAACATCTACAGTGGGTGGACAAAAAAATGGTCCGTATTGGCCCCCATCAAGAAACAGGTTTTTTTTGCTTACAAAATTCAGGAAATTCAGTACCAGTCCAAAAACAGTCATGGTACTAACCAGATATTTCAAATTGCTCTCCATCTGTTCAGTAACATCACTGCGTTTGAACAGTTGTAAAATTTTCAGAATGGTATTGACAAAAAGCCGTTTTCTAATGGGGGCCACTTTTTTTG
>JAOBYK010461233.1:0-14015 GCA_025434845.1 Phenganax subtilis | reverse complement strand
TTCAAAAATTTTTTGCGATCAGGCGACGAAAAAAAAATTTTTTGATCGCGCTTCAAAAATTTTTTGTGATCAGGCGATGAAAAAAAATTTTCTCTGATCGTCCTTGAAAAATTTTTTGTCATCAGGCAAAGAATTTTTTGTGATCAGGCGTTGAAAAAAAATTTTTTTTGCTCGCGCTTCAAAAATTTTTTGTGATCAGGCGACGAAAAAAAAATTTTTTTGATGGCGCTTCAAAAATTTTATGTGATCAAGCGACGAAAAAAAAATTTTTTTGATCGCGCCTTACAAATTTTTTGTGATCAGTTGTCGAAAAGAAAAGTTTTTTGATGACGCTTCAAAAATTTTTTATGATCAGGCAACGAAAAAAAAATTTTTTTGATCGCTCTTCCAAAATTTTTTGGGATCAGGCGACAAAAAAAATTTTTTTGATCGCGCTTCAAAATTTTTTTGTGATCAAGCGACAAAAAAATTTTTTTGGTCGCGCTTCGAAAAATTTTTGTGATCAGGCAACAAAAAAAAATTTTTTTGATCGCGCTTCAAAAATTTTTTGGGATCAGGCGACAAAAAAAATTTTTTTGATCGCGCTTCAAAATTTTTTTGTGATCAAGGGACAAAAAAATTTTTTTGATCGCGCTTCGAAAATTTTTTGTGATCGGGCGGAGAATTTTTGGTGATGAGGCGACAAAAACAAAATTTTTTTGATTACGCTTCAAAAATTTTTTGTGATCAGGCAAAAAAAAAATTTTTATTGATGCTCTTAAAATATTTTTTGTTATCAGGCGGAGAATTTTTTGTGATCAGGCAAAGAAAAAAATTTTTTTGATCCGCTTCAAAAATTTTATGTGATCAAGCGACGAATAAAAAATTTTTTTGATCGCGATTCAAAAATTTTTTGTGATCAGGCCTTGAAAAAAATTTTTTTGATCGCGCTTCAAAAATTTTTGTGATCAGGTGGAGAATTTTTTGTGATCAGACGAAGAAAAAAGAACTTTTTTGATCGCGCCTTACAAATTTTTTGTGATCAGTTGTCGAAAAGAAAAGTTTTTTGATGACGCTTTAAAAATTTTTTATGATCAGGCAACGAAAAAAAAATTTTTTTGATCGCTCTTCAAAAATTTTTTGTGATCAAGCAGAAAATTTTTTTGTGATCAGGAGACAAAAAAAATTTTTTTGATCGCGCTTCGAAAAATTTTTGTGATCAGGCAACAAAAAAAAATTTTTTTGATCGCGCTTCAAAAATTTTTTGCAATCAGGAGACGAAAAAAAGTTTTTTTGATAGCGCTTCAAAAATTTTTTGGGATCAGGCGCCGAAAAAAAAGTTTTTTTGATCACTCTTCAAAATTATTTTGTGATCAGGCGACGAAAAAAAAATTTTTTTGATCGCGCTTCAAAAATTTTTTGTGATCAGGAGACAAAAAAAATAATTTTTTTTAATGCGCTTAAAAAATTTTTTGTTATCATGCGGAGAATTTTTTGTGATCAGGCGAAGAAAAAAAAATTTTTTTTATCCCGCTTCAAAATTTTCTTGGGATCAAGCGAGAAAAAAATTTTTTTGATCGCGCTTCGAAAATTTTTTGTGGTCAGGCAAGACAAAAAAAATATTTTTTAATGCGCTTAAAAAATTTTTTGTTATCGTGCGGAAAATTTTTTGGGATCAGGCAATGAAAAAAAAAGTTTTTATATCGCGCTACAAAAATTTTTAGCGATCAGGCGACAAAAAAAATTTTTTTTGATCGCCCTTCAAAAATTTTTTGTGATCAGGCGACGAAAAAAAATATTTTCTGATCGCCCTTCAAAAATTTTTTTTGATCAGGCAGAGAATTTTTTGTGATCAGGCAAAAAAAAAAATTTTTTTGATCGCACTTCAAAAATTTTTTGTCATCTGGCGAAAAATTTTTTTGTGATCAAGCGACGAAAAAACAATTTTTTGATCGCGGTTCAAAAATTTTTTATGATCAGGCGACGAAAAAAAAATTTATTTGATCGCGTTTCTAAATTTTTTGGTGATCAGGCGTCGAAAAGAAAATTTTTTTGATCGCTGTTCAAAAATTTTTTCTGATCAAGCAGAAAATTTTTCTGTGATCAAGCGACAAAAAAAATTTTTTTGATCGCCTTTCAAAAAATTTTTGTGATCAGGCGACAAAAAAAAAATTTTTTTGATCGCTCTTCAAAAATTTTTTGTGATCAGGGTCGAAAAAAAAATTTTTTGGTCGCACTTCGAAAATTTTTTGTGATCTGGTGAAAGATCTTCGCCTGATCACAAAAAATTCCCCGCCTGATCACCAAAAATTTTTGAAGCGGAATCAAAAAAATTTTTTTTTCTACGCCTCATACCAAAAAATTTTTAAAGCGCTATCAAAAAAATTCTTTTTCAACGCCAGATCCCAAAAAATTTTTGAAGCGCGATCAAAAAAATTTTTTTTTTTCGCCTGATCACAAAAAATTTTTGAAGCGCGATCAAAAAAAATTTTTTTTTTCGCCTGATCACAAAAAATTTTTAAAGCGCGATCAAAAAAATTTTTTTTTCCACGCCTGATCACAAAAAATTTTTGAAGAGCGATCAAAAAAAATTTTTTTTCTTCACCTAATCAAAAAATATTTTTTAAGCGCAATCAAAAAAATTTTTTTTTGTCGCCCGATCTCAAGAAATTTTTGAAGCGCGATCAAAAAACTTTTTTTTTGATCGCCTGATCACAAAAAAATCTTCCGCTTGATTACAAAAAATTTTTGAAGAGGGGTCAAAAAAATTTTTTTTTCATCGCCTGATCACAAAAAATATTTGAAGCGCAGTCAAAAAATTTTTTTTTCGTCGCCTGTTCGCCAAAAATTTTTGAAGCGCGATCAAAAAAATTTTTTTTATCGCCTGATCACAAAAAATTTTCCGCATGATAACAAAAAATTTTTTAAGCGCGTTAAAAAAATTTTTTTTTTGCCGCCTGATCACAAAAAATTTTCGAAGCGCGATCAAAAAAATTTTTTTGTCGCCTGATCACAAAAAATTTTTGAAGCGCGATCAAAAAAATTTTTTTTTCGTCGTGTGATCACAAAAAATTTTTTTTCTTCACCTGATCACAAAATATTTTTAAAGCGCAATCAAAAAAATTTTTTTTTCAACGCCTGATCCCAAAAAATTTTTGAAGCGCGATCAAAAAAATTTTTTTTCTTCACCTAATCACAAAATATTTTTTAAGCGCAATCAAAAAATTTTTTTTTGTCGCCTGATCCCAAGAAATTTTTGAAGCGCGATCAAAAAACTATTTTTTTCATCGCCTGATCACAAAAAAATTTTCCGCTTGATTACAAAAAATCTTTGAAGAGGGGTCAAAAAAATTTTTTTTTCATCGGCTGATCACAAAAAGTATTTGATGCGCGGTGAAAAAAATTTTTTTTTCGTCGCCTGTTCGCCAAAATATTTTGAAGCGCGATAAAAAAAATTTTTTTTATCGCCTGATCACAAAAAATTTTCCGCATGATAACAAAAAATTTTTAAGCGCGTTAAAAAAATTTTTTTTTTGTTGCCGGATCACAAAAATTTTCAATACGCGATCAAAAAAATTTTTTTGTCGCCTGATCACAAAAAATTTTTGAAGCGCAATCAAAAAAATTTTTTTTTCGTCGCGTGATCACAAAAAATATTTTTTCTTCACCTGACCACAAAATATTTTTAAAGCGCAATCAAAAAAATTTTTTTTTCAACGCCTGATCACAAAAAATTTTTGAAGCGCGATAGAAAAAATTTTTTTTCTTCGCCTGATCACAAAAAATTCTCTGCCTGATAACAAAAAAGTTTTTAAGAGCATTAAAAAAAATTTTTTTTGCTGCCTGATCACAAAAAATTTTTGAAGAGTGATCAAAAAAGGTTTTTTTGTTGCCTGATCCCAAAAAATTTTAGAAACGCGATCAAATAAATTTTTTTTTCGTTGCCTGACCACATAAAACTTTTGAAGCAAGATCAAAAAATTTTTTTTTGTTGCCTGATCCCAAAAAATTTTAGAAACGCGATCAAATAAATTTTTTTTTCGTCGCCTGATCACAAAAAAGTTTTGAAGCGCGATCAAAAAAATTTTTTCTTCGTCGCCTGATCACAAATAATTTTTGAACCGCGATCAAAAAAAATTTTTTTTTCGCCTGATCACAAAAAATTTTTAAAGCGCGATCAAAAAAATTTTTTTTTCCACGCCTGATCACAAAAAATTTTTGAAGAGCGATCAAAAAAAATTTTTTTTCTTCACCTAATCAAAAAATATTTTTTAAGCGCAATCAAAAAAATTTTTTTTTGTCGCCTGATCTCAAGAAATTTTTGAAGCGCGATCAAAAAACTTTTTTTTTCAACGCCTGATCACAAAAAATATTTGAAGCGCAGTCAAAAAATTTTTTTTTCGTCGCCTGTTCGCCAAAAATTTTTGGAGCGCGATCAAAAAAATTTTTTTTCTTTGCCTGATCACAAAAAATTCTCCGCCTGATAACAAAAAGTTTTTTACGAGCATTAAAAAAAATTTTTTTTTTGTCGCCTGATCACAAAAAAGTTTCAAAGCGCGGTTAAAAAAAATTTTTTTTGTCGCTTGATCACAAAAAAATTTTGAAGCGGGATCAAAAAAATTTTTTTTTCGGTGCCTGATCACAAAAAATTTTTGAAGTGCGATCAAAAAACAATTTTTTTTCAACGCCTGATCAGAAAAAATTTTTGATGCGCGATCAAAAAAATTTTTTTTCGTCGCCTGATCAAAAAAAATTTTTGAAGCGCGTTCAAAAAAATTTTTTTTTCGTCATCTAATCACAAAAAATTTTTGAAGAGCGATCAAAAAAATTTTCTTTTCGATGCCTGATCTCCAAAAATTTTAGAAACGCGATAAAATAAATTTTTTTTTCGTCGCCTGATCACAAAAAATTTTTGAAGCGCGTTCAAAAAAATTTTATTCGTCGCCTTATCACAAAAAATTTTTGAAGGGCGATAAAAAAAATTTTTTTTCGTCGCCTGATCACAATAAGTTTTTTAAGCGCGATCAATAAAAATTTTTCTTCTCACCTTATCACCAAAAAATTTTCCGCTTGATCACAAAAAATTTTTGAAGAGCGATCAAAAAAATTTTTTTTGTCGCCGAATCAAAAAAAAATTTTCCGCTTGATCACAAAAAATTTTTGAAGAGCGATCAAAAAAATTTGCTTTTCGACGCCTGATCTCCAAAAATTTTAGAAACGCGATAAAATAAAGTTTTTTTTCGTCGCCTGATCACAAAAAATTTTTGAAGCGCGATCAAAAATGTTTTTGTTTTGACGCTTGATCAAAAAAAATTTTTGAAGCGCGATCAAAAAAATTTTTTATTCGTCGCCTTATCACAAAATATTTTTGAAGGGCGATCAAAAAAATTTTTTTTCGTCGCCTGATCACAATAAGTTTTTTAAGCGCGAGCAATAAAAATTTTTCTTGTCACCTGAACACCAAAAAATTTTCGGCTTGATCACAAAAAATTTTTGAAAAGCGATTAAAAAAATTTGGTTTTCGACGCCTGATCACAAAAAATTTTTGAACCGAGAGCAAAAAATTGTTTTTTCGTCGCCTGATCACAAAAACCTTTTCCGCCAGATGACAAAAAATTTTTGAAGCGCGATCAAAAAAATTTTTTTTTTGCCTCATCACAAAAAATTTTTGAAGAGCGATCAAAAAATTTTTTTCACTTTGCCTGATCACAAAAAATTCTCCGCCTGATCACAAAAAATTTTTGAAGGGCGATCAGAAAAATTTTTTTCTCGTCGCCTGATCACAAAAAATTATTGAACCGCGATCGAAAAAATTTTTTTTTGTCGCCTGATCACAAACAAATTTTCAGCCTGATCACAAAAAATTTTTGAAGCGCGACAAAAAAAATTCTTTTTTCAACGCCTGATAAAAAAAATTTTTGAAGCGCGATCAAAAAAATTTTTTTTTCGTCACCTGATCAGAAAAAAATTTTGAAGCGCAATCAAAAAAATTTTTTTTGGTCGCCTGATCACAAAAAAATTTTCCAATTGATCACAAAAAATTTTTGAAGATCGATCAAATAATTTTTTTTTCGTCGCCTGATCACAAAAAATTTTTGCAGCCTGATCAAAAAAAATTTTTTTTCGTCGCCTGATCAGAAAAAATTTTTGAAGGGCGATCAAAAAATATTTGTTGGTTGGCTGATCACAAAAAAATTTTCCGCTTGATCACAAAAAAATTTTTAAGAGCGGTCAAAAAATTTTTTTTTCGGGGCCTGATAGCAAAAAATTTTTGAAGCGCGATCAAAAAAATTTTTTTTTCGTCACCTGATCAGAAAAAATTTTTGAAGCGCAACCAAAAAAATTTTTTTTTTCGACGCCTGATCACAAAAAAATTTTCCAATTGCTTACAAAAAATTTTTGAAGATCGATCAAAAAATTTTTTTTTCGTTGCCTGATCACAAAAAACTTTTGAAGCGCGGTAAAAAAAATTCTTTTTCCAATGCCTGATCAAAAAAACTTTTTGAAGCGCGATCAAAAAAATTTTTTTTGGTCGGCTGATCGCAAAAAAATTTACCGCTTGATTACAAAAAGTTTTTGAAGAGCGTTAAAAAAAATTTTTTTTCACTTCGCCTGATCACAAAAAATATTTGAAGCGCGATGAAAAAAATTATTTTTTTGTCGCCTGAATACAAAAAACTTTTGAAGAGCGATCAAAAAAATTTTTTTTTCGTCGCCTGATCACAAACAAAATTTTCCGCCTGATCGCAATAAATTTTTGAAGCGCGATCAAAAAAATTTTTTTGTCTCCTGATCCCAAGAAATTTTTGAAGCGCGATCAAAAAACTTTTTTTTTCGTCGCCTGATCACAAAAATTTTTTTAAGCGTGATCAAAAAAATTTTTTTTTCGTCGCCTGATCACAAAAAATATTTGAAGCGCGATCAAAAAAATTTTTTTTCGTCGCCTGATCACAAAAAATTTTTGAAAGGCGATGAAAAAAATTTTTTTTGTCGCCTGATCACAAACAAATTTTCTGCTTGATCACAAAAAATTTTTTAAGAGCGATCAAAAAAATTTTTTTTTTTAGTTGCCTGATCACAAAAAACTTTTGAAGCGCGATCAAAAAAATTTTTTTTGTCGCCTGATCACAAACAAATTTTCTGCTTGATCACGAAAAATTTTTTAAGAGCGATCAAAAAAATTTTTTTTTTAGTCCCCTGATCACAAAAAACTTTTGAAGCGCGATCAAAAAACTTTTTTTTCGTCGCCTGATCACCAAAGTTTTTGAAGCGCGATCAAAAAAATTTTTTTTGTCGCCTGATCACAAACAAATTTTCTGCTTGATCACGAAAAATTTTTTAAGAGCGATCAAAAAAATTTTTTTTTTAGTCCCCTGATCACAAAAAACTTTTGAAGCGCGATCAAAAAACTTTTTTTTCGTCGCCTGATCACCAAAGTTTTTGAAGCGCGATCAAAAAAATTTTTTTTGTCGCCTGATCACAAACAATTTTTCCGCTTGATCACAAAAAATATTTGAAGCGCGATCGAAAAAATTTTTTTTGCGTCGTGTGATTACAAAAAACTTTTGAAGCATGATCAAAAAAATTTAAATTTCGGCACCTGATCACAAAAAATTTTTGAAGCACGATCAAGAAATTTTTTTTTCGTCGCCTGATCGCAAAATATTTTTCCAGCGTGATTAAAAAAGTTTTTTTTTAGGCGCCTGATAACAAAAAAATTTTTGAAGCGCGATAAAAAAAAATTCTTTTTTCAACGCCTGATCAGAAAAAATTTTTGAAGCGCGATCAAAAATATTTTTTTCGAAGCCTGATGACAAAAAATTCTCCGCCTGATAACAAAAAATTTTTTAAGCGCATTAAAAAAATTTTTTTTTTGTAGCCTGATCACAAAAAATATTCGAAGCGCGATCAGAAAAAGTTTTTTTTTCCTCACCTTATCACAAAAAATTTTTGCAGCCAGATCAAAGAAATTTTTTTTTCGCCGCCTGATCACAAAATATTTTTGCAGCGTGATCAAAAAAATTTTATTTTTGGCGACTGATCACAAAAAATTTTTGAAGCGCGATAAAAAAAATTGTTTTTTCAACGCCTGATCAGAAAAAATTTTTGAAGAGCGTTAAAAAATTTATTTTTTTCGTCGCCTGATCACCATAAATTTTTGAAGCGCAATCAAAAAAATGTTTTTTCGGCGCCTGATCACAAAAAATTTTGGAAAAGCGATCTAAAAAAATTTTCTTTTTCGTCGCCTGTTCACAAAAAATTTTTGAAGAATGATTCAAAAAATCTTTTTTTTCGTCGCCTGATCACAAAAATTTTTGAAACGCGATCAAAAAAATTTTGTATTTGTTGCCTGATCACAAGAAACTTTGGAAGCGCGATCTAAAAAATTTTTTTTCGTCACCTGATCACAAAAAATTTTAGAAAAGCGATCAAAAAAAATTTTTTTTTCCTAGCTTGATCACCAAAAAATTTTCCGCCAGATCACAAAAAAGTTTTGAAGCGCGTTCAAACAAATATTCTTTTTGTTTTGCCTGATCACAAAAAAATTTTGAAGCGCGATCAAAAAAAATTTTATTTTGTCGCCTGATCACAAAAATTTTTTTAAGCGTGATCAAAAAATTTTTTTTTTCGTTGCCTGATCACAAAAAATATTTGAAGCGCGATCAAAAAAATTTTTTTTCGTCGCCTGATCACAAAAAACTTTTGAAGGGCGATCAAAAAAATTTTTTTTGTCGCCTGATCACAAACAAATTTTCTGCTTGATCACAAAAAATATTTGAAGAGCGATCAAAAAGATTTTTTTTTCGTCGCCTGATCACAAAAAATATTTGAAGCGCGATCAAAAAAATTTTGTTTTTTAATGCCTGATCACAAAAAATTTTTGAAGCGCGATCAAAAAACTTTTTTTTCGTCGCCTGATCACCAAAAATTTTTTAAGCGCGATCAAAAAAATTTTTTTTGTCGCCTGATCACAAAAAAATATTTGAAGCGTGATCAAAAAAATTTTTTTTTCGTCGCCTGATCACAAAAAATTTTTTAAGCGTGATCAAAAAAATTTTTTTTTCGTCGCCTGATCACAAAAAATTTTTTAAGCGTGATCAAAAAAATTTTTTTCTCTGCGCCTGATCACAAAAAATTTTTGAAGCGCGATCAAAAAATTTTTTTTCGTTCCTTATCACAAAAAATTTTTGAAGCGCGAGCAAAAAAATTTTTTTTGTCGCCTGATCACAAACAAATTTTGCATTTGATAACAAAAAAAGATTTTTGAAGAGCAATCAAAAATTTTTTTTTTTCGTCGCCTGGTCACCATAAATTTTTGAAGCGCAATCAAAAAAATGTTTTTTCGGCGCCTGATCACAAAAAATTTTTGAAGCGCGATAAAAAAAATTTGTTTTTCAACACCTGATCACAAAAAATTTTTGAAGTGCGATCAAAAAACTTTTTTTTTTTCGCCTGATCACAAAAAATTCTCCGCCTGATAACAAAAAATTTTTTAAGCGCATTAAAAAAATTTTTTTTTTGTAGCCTGATCACAAAAAATATTCGAAGCGCGATCAGAAAAAGTTTTTTTCTTCTTACCTTATCACAAAAAATTTTTGCAGCGAGATCAAAGAAATTTTTTTTTCGTCGCCTGATCACAAAATATTTTTGCAGCGTGATCAAAAAAATTTTATTTTCGGCGCCTGATCACAAAAAATTTTTGAAGCGCGATAAAAAAAAATTCTTTTTTCAACGCCTGATCAGAAAAAATTTTTGAAGAACGATCAAAAAACTTTTTTTTTCGCCGCCTGATCACCATAAATTTTTGAAGCGCAATCAAAAAAATGTTTTTTCGGCGCCTGATCACAAAAGATTTTTGAAGCGCGATCAAAAAAATTCGTTTTTTAACACCTGATCACAAAAAATTTTTGAAGCGCGATCAAAAAACTTTTTTTTCTTCGCTTGATCACAAAAAATTCTCCGCCTGATAACAAAAAATTTTTTAAGCGCATTAAAAAAATTTTTTTTTTGTAGCCTGATCACAAAAAATATTCGAAGCGCGATCAGAAAAAGTTTTTTTCTTCTTACCTTATCACAAAAAATTTTTGCAGCGAGATCAAAGAAATTTTTTTTTCGTCGCCTGATCACAAAATATTTTTGCAGCGTGATCAAAAAAATTTTATTTTCGGCGGCTGATCACAAAAAATTTTTGAAGCGCGATAAAAAAAAATTCTTTTTTCAACGCCTGATCAGAAAAAATTTTTGATGCGCAATCAAAAAAATTTTTTTGGTCGCCTGATCACAAAAAAATATCCGCTTGATCACAAAAAATTTTTGAAGAGCTATCAAAAAAAATTTTTTTTACTTTGCCTAATCACAAAAAATATTTGAAGCACGATCAAAAAAATTTTTTTTTCTTCGCCTGATCACGAAAATCTTTTGAAGGGCGATCAAAAAAAATTTTTTTTAGTCACATGATTACAAAAAATATATGAAGCACAATCAAAACATTTTTTTTTCGTCGCCCGATCACAAAAAATTTTTGAAGCGCGATCAAAAAAATTTTTTCGTGGCCTGATCCCAAGAAACTTTTGAAGCGTGGTCAAAAAACTTTTTTTTTCGTCGCCTGATCACAAAATGTTTTTTAAGCGTGATCAAAAAAATTTTTTTATTCGGCGTCTGATCACAAAAAATTTTTAAAGCGCGATCCAAAAAAGTTGTTTTTCAACGCCTGATCACAAAAAATTTTTGAAGCGCAATCAAAAAAATTTTTTTTCGTCGCCTGATCACAAAAAATAGTTGAAGCACAATCAAAACATTTTTTTTTCGTCGCCAGATCACAAAAAATTTTTGAAGCGAGATAAAAAAATTTTTTTGGTCGCGTGATCACAAACAAATTTTTCGCTTGATCGCAAAATTATTCTGAAGCGCGATCAAAAAAATTTTTTTTCGTCGCCTGATCACAAAAAATTTTTGAAGCGCGATCGAAAAAATTTTTTTTGTCGCCTGATCACAAACAAATTTTCCGCTTGATCACAAAAAATTTTTGAAGAGCCATCAAAAAACTTTTTTTTTCGTCGCCTGATCACACAAAATTTTTTTTACTTTGCCTAATGACAAAAAATATTTGAAGCATGATCAAAAAAATTTTTTTTTCTTCGCCTGATCACAAAAAACTTTTGAAGCACGATCAAAAAAATTTTTTTTTCGTCGCCTGATCACAAAAAATTTTTGAAGCGCGATCAAAAAAATTATTTTTGTCGCCTGATCACAAACAAATTTTTCGCCTGATCACAAAAATATTTTGAAGCGCGATCAAAAAACTTTTTTTTTCGTCGCGTGATCACAAAAAATTTTTTAAGCGTGATCAAGAAAATTATTTTTTCGGTGCCTGATCACAAAAAATTTTGGAAGCGCGATCAAAAATTTTTTTGTTCGTCGCCTGATCACAAAAAATTTTTGAAGCGTAAAAAAAAAAATTTTTTGGTCGCGTGATCACAAACAAATTTTCAGCATGATCACAAAAAATTTTTGAAGCGCGATCAAAAAAAATTTTTTTTGTCACCTGATCACAAACAAATTTTCCGTTTGATCACAAAAAATTTTTGAAGAACCATCAAAAAACTTTTTTTTATCGCCTGATCACAAAAAATTTTTGAAGCGCAATCAAAAAAATTTTTTATAGTCGCCTGATCAAAAAAAATATTTGAAGCAGAATCAAAACATTTTTTTTTCGTCGCCTGATCACAAAAAATTTTTGAAGCGCGATCAAAAAAATTTTTTTTTGTCGCTTGATCACAAACAAATTTTCCGTTTGATCACAAAAAATTTTTGAAGAGCGATCAAAAAACTTTTTTTTTTGTCGCCTGATCACAAAAAGTTTTTTAAGCGTGATCAAGAAAATTATTTTTTCGGTGCCTGATCACAAAAAATTTTTGAAGCGCGATCAAAAAAACTTGTTTTTCAACACCTGATCACAAAAAATTTTTGAATGGCGATCAAAAAACTTTTTTTTTCGTCGCCTGATCACAAAAAATTTTTGAAGCGAGATCAAAAAACTTTTTTTTCGTCACCTGATCACAAAATATTTTTGAAGCGTGATAAAAAATTTTTTTGGTCGCGTGATCACAAAAAATTTTTCGCTTGATCACAAAAATATTTTGAAGCGCGATCAAAAAAAAAAATTTTTTTCGTCGCCTGATCACAAAAAATTTTTGAAGCGCGATCGAAAAAATTTTTTTTGTCGCCTGATCACAAACAAATTTTCCGCTTGATCACAAAAAATTTTTGAAGAGCCATCAAAAAACTTTTTTTTTCGTCGCCTGATCACAAAAATTTTTTTTTACTTTGCCTAATGACAAAAAATATTTGACGCATGATCAAAAAAATTTTTTTTTACTTCGCCTGATCACAAAAAATTTTTGAAGCACGATCAAAAAAATTTTTTTTTTGTTGCCTGATCACAAAAAATATTTGAGCACAATCAAAAAATTTTTTTTCGTCGCCTGATCACAAAAAATTTTTGAAGCGCGATCAAAAAAATTATTTTTGTCGCCTGATCACAAGCAAATTTTCCGCCTGATCACAAAAATATTTTGAAGCGCGTTCAAAAATATTTTTTGTCGCCTGATCCCAAGAAAATTTTGAAGCACGATCAAAAAACTTTTTTTTCGTCGCCTGATCACAAAAAATTTTTAAAGCGCGATCAAAAAAATTTGTTTTTCAACCCTGATCACAAAAAAATTTTCCGCTCGATCACAAAAAATTTTTGAAGAGCGATCAAAAAAAATTTTTTTTATTTCGCCTAATCCCAAAAAATAGTTGAAGCGCGATCAAAAAAATTTTTTTGTCTTTGCCTGATCACAAAAAAATTTTGAAGCGCGATCAAAAAAATTTTTTATTCGTTTCGTGATCACAAAAAATATTTGAACCACAATCAAAAAAATTTTTTTTTCGGCGCCTGATCACAAAAAATTTTTAAAGCACGATCAAAATAATTTGTTTTTTAACTCTCGATCGCAAAAAATTTTTAAAGCGCGATCAAAAATATTTTTTTCGTCGCCTGATCACCAAAAATTTTTGAAGAGCGATCAAAAAAAATTTTTTTTTACTTCGCTTGATCACAAAAAATTCTACGCCTGATAACGAAAAATTTTTTAAGCGCGTTAAAAAAAATTTTTTTTTTGTTGCTTGATCACAAAAAAATTTTTAAGCGTGATCAAAAAAATTTTTTTTTCGTCGCCTGATCACAAAATATTTTTGCAGCGTGACCAAAAAAATTTTTTTTCGTCGCCTGATCACAAAAAATAGTTGAAGCACAATCAAAACATTTTTTTTTCGTCGCCAGATCACAAAAAATTTTTGAAGCGTTATAAAAAAATTTTTTTGGTCGCGTGATCACAAACAAATTTTCCGCTTGATCACAAAAAATTTTTGAAGAGCGATCAAAAAAAATTTTTTTTACTTCGCCTAATCACAAAAAACATTTGAAGCACGATCAAAAAAATTTTTTTTTCTTTGCCTGATCACAAAAAATTTTTGAAGCGCGATCAAAAAAATTTTTTATTCGTGGCGTGATCACAAAAAATATTTGAAGCAGAAACAAAAATTTTTTTTTCGTCGCCCGATCACAAAAAATTTTTGAAGCGCGATCAAAAAAATTTTTTCGTGGCCTGATCCCAAGAAACTTTTGAAGCGCGGTCAAAAAACTTTTTTTTTCGTCGCCTGATCACAAAAAATTTTTAAAGCGCGATCAAAAAAATTTGTTTTTCAACGCCTGATCACAAAAAATTTTTGAAGCGCAATCAAAAAAATTTTTTTTCGTCGCCTGATCACAAAAAATAGTTGAAGCACAATCAAAACATTTTTTTTTCGTCGCCAGATCACAAAAAATTTTTGAAGCGCGATCAAAAAAATTTTTTTTTGTCGCCTGATCACAAAAAATTTTTGAAGCGTGATAAAAAAATTTTTTTGGTCGCGTGATCACAAACAAATTTTCCGCTTGATCACAAAAAATTTTTGAAGAGCCATCAAAAAACTTTTTTTTTCGTCGCCTG
>JAOBYK010461122.1:0-14017 GCA_025434845.1 Phenganax subtilis | reverse complement strand
CCGTAGGTTTCCCCTACTCCCTACAAAACGCAATAATCCCCTACTGTAGGGAAATTCCCCTACGAGTGGCAGCCTTGGGTTGCACTACAGTCACGTGATAACACCGCGAAACTTGATGTAGTGTTAATATAAATTTATCATATTTGTATCATCATATTCTAACATGATGTTCGTACTTAACTGTAGTTAACTTTCGCAACGTTTTATCCAACCGGCCCCAGGGACAAAACATTGTGACTTTGCCAATGCTATATGATGCTCCTCCCAGTTATGATGAAGCATTTCTTTTTTCTTCTCTGGATCAGTCAAAATTCAGTTTAAGACAACAGTTGGATAGTGACACGCTTTTTTGCTATATATGTATATCGTGTGTTAGTGTTCATATTTAGTAACTATGTATTAGTTAAGACTATTAGTCAGTATTTAGGGTTTTTGTTTTTTGTTAACTTTTCCAATATTTAACACCCCCCCCCCTCGCGCCCTATGGAAACCAGCTTTAAGTTGATGGAGCTAGCGTGTTCTTTGTTTTGTTTATTTTAAATAAAGTATTACATCCATATATTACATACACATTGCATACATCAGTCTACAGCTGGAATTGCCCATTTTGCGTCACAGTATATGTATTGTAAAATACGCTGACTTTTTGGGACTCTACGTCGAGACGCCTTTTAACCGTGGTCAAGTTTCAACTAATACGCCAGCGTGGGAGTAACCAGTGTTCCGAGCTACACTACAGAATTGTTGTCACTCTGCGTGAAAACTAATGCCTTGTTGCCAGATCGGGAACTCACACGTTCAACGACTCCCGGTCTTATTCAACTTGTTCTTTTGTTTTCTAATATACAAAGAGTTATATTAAAATATCATCTGAAAATAGTTCGAGTGCTCTATCTTCTCGAGTTTGTCTGTCTCTTCTTTTTGCTTCAAAATCAACTTGCGCATAAAGTGGAATGTCTTCACTTTCGTTTGGTTCTGTTTTAGATGTTTGATCTATTTTAGCATAGCTTGGTAGGGCATCGTCATCCCGGTGATATACTGGATTCACGTGACTTAAGGACAGCTGACGGCGACCACCAAGATAAGGTGTCGGAAGTGGACTGGGTCGAGCAATGAAGGTTGCTAACTTGACCGCTTCATAGTCATCATCGCTTTCTTCATTAGTAGTGGGAAGTATGGGGTTTTCTATGTACAAGTGTTCAGGTGCAACACTGGCATGGTGGCTGTTGTCAAACATTGACAGATCAATATCGTTCTCTGTATTTACATTATACACTCCTTCGGTGCTCCCTTCTGACTCGTTCGACACACGACTCATGTTGTCAGTGAAGTCGTAACTAAAACAAATAAACTGATGTTCATTTACCGCTCGAACAGCCGTGGTGTATCAAAACTACTGCAACTAATACAACACGAAAGTGAATGTCAGTCAGCCAGCCAGTTAGTTTTTTGGTTGAGTACTTCGTTAAGGCGTCAATCAAACTTTTGACTCACCCAGTGGCGTAGCCAGGACCTAACCTTTATGGCGGCCAATACATTTTAGAAAGGTTAGGGGGGTATGCTCACTCGGCAAAATTTTCAGTTTTCAAAGTGAGAGCCCCCGCAACATGGTTCTCAAATGATTGGGGGGCAAGCCCCCCTTTGCCCCCCCTTGACTACGCCCCTCGACTCACCCTCCTATACGAGATTTCTTCCTGACATTTGTGGAGTTCTTGCAGTCTAGAAAACAACAAGTGTTCAATCTACTTGTTAAAAGGGTGGAAAATGAAGGTCATGGAATGAAGGTCAGTGATCTATAAATACTTCAGGCAATTATTTGAGTCATATACGGAGATTCAAATTTCGAATGAGTTTTTTCGTGCAAACAGTTTATCTTGACGGGTAGCTCAATTTTTACCTGAACTTTCATTACGTTTGGATCTTCTCATTAAAAACACGTAAATGAGAACTAAGAGGAGTATTATAGCCAGAGCAGCAACACCAATAGCAATCTTCCAAAGTAAACTATCCGAGGACTTGGCAACGGGACCTGGTAATGCTAGTCGAAAACGGAAAAGGTTGCAATGGGTATTTGTATAAGCATATATATACCACTTCATATTTTGAGAACAAAAACCTCTGCTAATATATGTCCCTGTTTACATTTCTCCCCCCAATATAAACGTCTTTTTTCTTACTTGGAAACCTTGATATAATTTCTCCATCTTACCGCTAATTGTGCAAAATCGTATAATGTATCTGCTGTATACCTTTGTCAGTAAAAACAACCATAGGATTAGACCAGGGTCCATCACCACCAGAGGTAAACATATTCATCTGTATTTCATAATATCTACCAGCGGTCAGTCCTGTTATCATATAATTGCTTGTATTCCTTGATTTGATTACGATTGTCGTCACATTCCTGGTTTCGTATTCTTTGTAGTTTAATTTGTATCCTTCAACATACAAGCGAGGTGTCTAGGGAAAAACGAACGATTAAAATAATTCAAACGTAAATACCATGTTTTTTAATATATTGCATGTATATATTGCATATATTGTAATACATCGCAATATATTGGATTGCAAACTTGAAGGCTATTGTACATATATTAACTTTCTTTAAAGTTGTTTGAATGTTTGCATGGTGATTATAAGTATTCTAATATACAGTTTTGTGGAAACACCACCAAAATTATGTGGTGTTTCCACAAAACTGTACATTAGAATAACTTTCTTTTGTCAGTTTTACCTTCCAATTCACAAATATTCTTCTGGGTCCGTTACTAGTGACTATTAGTTCTTCTGGAGCAATTGTAGGTGCTATAGAGTAAACAATGGAAACGTGTTACTGACCTTTTAACAACTATATATATAGCGTAGTTTTGGAGGACCACTTCTTTCGCGAAGCTGACTTGATAATTGGCTAAAAGGTGACTTTATTCATTTCATATATTGGACCAACTAGCAAGGTACAGTGTAGTACACTCATGCACGAAATTACAGAATATCAATCAGTGCTCCTCAGGCTACACAATCAATAAACCAACAACAAAGAAAATCCGTACCGTGCAGGAGGTCGAAGAAAGAAATTACATAAATTAAGCAAACTTTCACCCTGATTTCCTCGCAAAATACGCCTTCGTTTAACAAGCAAGTTCGAACGCTCATAACGAGGACTTCCTTGAATTTCAAACACCTCGAACTTCGTTAAAAATACTCCGCTCCACCTCGTCTTTTCAACACGTATCGGTGTTTGAAAATCGGAGGAAGTTCTCTAACTCGTGTCTGAACTATTGTACATAACTGATCCCGAAACTACACCTTTTATTGTGTGACGTTCTATACCTTCTTGAAGAGTTCGTGCGCGTATCGATACGGAACCACTCCACTGCAAACGACCATCAACGTGTCTTCCTGATCTCATCTTTATCAGGTATAAAACATTAGTACTCAAGTTTGGGATCTCCAGCTCATATTTCACCGTGTTGTTAACAGTTATCTTAACTTGATCCGAAGAGGAAGCTGTATTTTTTTTATACGAAACTTCGTATAAAATATTTGCTATTTTCCCTCGAGGTTTACTGGGTGGTTTCCAGCATATAGTGATGCTTGTAAGGGAAAATGACTTTGCTTTGAGCTCTGATGGCGAGAAAGGAACTAAAAAGGAAAAACAATGAAAAATAACGACAAACAAATACAAGTTAGTTTTCCTTGGTAATTTAATTTTCTCGGGTGTACTGGTGAAAGTATTTTCTTGACGAGGAGATTCATGTTAGCCATGCTAGTCTTGAAACAGAAAAACTGGCTGGTGTGCTGTGCATGGCAGTCAAAAACGCTTGTTTAACACATAGTAGAGAGGTTAATATCGCCCTGTTTCGCGTAACGGGACAGGTAGCGTTATTTTTATCGCAATAGCTTGGAGACTTCCGTTTAATTTTTACATTTTCTTTGGATTTGTTGCAGACCGTTTTTGCACAAAAAGAACATAGACATTAATTTTAGGTAAACACACAGATCTCGCGGAAAGTCAACACGAAATATCAAGCTACTCGAACACGTTACAAGAAACCATGAAATCTTAATTGATCTAGAAAACACGAGCAAATGAACTGGCTAAAACACTGCCGACGAAAAACTTTTACCGTAAACCTCCGACTATAAGCCCCCCCGAATATAGGCCCCCCATGTATAAGCCCACCACAAGTACTAACACTCGTATCCTTCCAAATATAAGCCCCCCCCCCCGAATATAAGCTCACTAGCCCACTATATAGTTTTATTATAGCATAACCATAGCACGCAATTAATACATGTTCATTTTCCTGTTTATGGCTGGCCTGTTTATTACTGACACAAAATATTGTCCATGTATAACCCCCCCCCATGTATAAGCCCCCCCCCTTGTATAAGCCCATCAAAAATTGCTTACGAAAGTATATGAGCCCAAGGGCTTATAGTCGGAGGTTTACGGTATGCGACATTTGATTTCAAATCTTCGTTACAAGTAATCTTGGATGTTTTCCCTTCTGCACATGTAAGAACGTATTATAGAACATGCGTGAATGATTATAAATGTAAAAGTGTTGAACAAGGCGTGATTTAAGATAAGCCATACCTCCTTCACTGGTACTGACATTAATACTAAGTCCAGGTGCACTGGTTCCCAGTACATTTTGAGCGCTCACTCTGTAGATGAAAGTAGTAAACGCTGATAAATCTCGATCTTCGAACCAGGGTAGTATTACCGAAGAATTGATAGTAACCCAGTTTAACTCCGCTATTGTTCGTCTTTCAATGACAAAATTTGTGATTATCTCAGTTGCGTCATCCATCCATGAGAAAGCGATTGAATTAGATAATGTTTTGGCTACACTGAAATTGCGCGGTGAGTGAGGAACTGAAAAGAAAATGAACAATTTTTAATATAATCGTAAAAATTGTAAAACAGAGGGAACTAGGGTTGCATGTCCAACTCTAATCTTGTTTGTGTTTTGATTTGTAATTAGCCACTAGATAACTGTAGTCATATTTAACTCCGCCAGGAGGCAATGCTTTCACTCACGTTTGTCTGTAAGCAAAGTACTAGATTTTTTCCAAAATATTGAACGGACTGTGAGAAAATCGCTCCATAAAAACATTATGAAAAACTGTATCGAACGAGGACAAAAAAGATCCTTTAGCATGAGACTACCTCTGACATGTTTCGTGGTCCAACCATACTCATTACTAGCATTACAAACAAACTGCATGGAACTGATATATCGTTGCTCAATCTGAAGCCTACCAAGATGAACGCCGAAAGAGCCTTGCGGTAAAAGAGTACGGTCAAACCATTTTATGGATGACTCAGGTGTTGCCGTGGTTACGCAAGCTAACGACACAAAGTTGTTGAATAATTCATCAAGTTGCAGCCCAATAATACGAGGCGAAGCTAAATAAGACATGAAAATTAAAAAGTATTTAAGACCATAATATTCATTTTTATGGCCAGATGTATATAGCACTAACTTTATAACGAACAACTTCAAAATGTTTAACAAGACGCTTGGTTGAACTTTTGAAGAGTTTTTTTTAGTTTTAACAGAATTTACGCAGAAATTTGCTTTCTCTAGCGAAAAAGGAGCAATTTGTTACATAATTTTAGGTAGTCTTGGTATAGGAATAAGCATCTTTCTTCCCTTTATGTCGCAGTCTAAAACATTCCGTGAGCTTCATATTTTCATATTTTTGGATACTTATATCATGGCAAGTCAACTAGTGATGAAACGGAGTTGGCAAAGGCAGAGGAGGCACACTTTCGATAATAAATGTTCATTTAATCCCTAGCATAGCACCACGTTTTTCAGAAATACATTTTCAAATTCTCGAAATTCTGGAATAGAATCTAACATGTTATTCAACACGTAACAGCAATTTCTGATCCGTGTTTTCTTACTCAATACTTGGACTGTTAAAGTAACTCCAGTTGTGCCCAACCGATTGCTTCCAGTGCAGAAGTATTGTCCAGCATGAGAAACATCAACTTTGGCGATAGTAAGAATTCTTCCTTCAAACGAAACTGGATTGGTCCACCGTATCTCCGCAGCAGGGTTAGCATTGACTGGGCATTCTAGTCTAGCTGTTCTACTTTCGACTATATTGACTTTCTGTTTGGAAGATATTGTGTAGGGACGATCTAAAAGAGAAGTTTCAACGTGCCATAAATTGTTGCATATTGGCTGATGGGAAAACACGTTATTGATCTTATGCACATTATAGCTTAGAAGCTACGAGACTCAAGCATCATTTCGTGAAAGTATAAAGTAAAGAATAGAGATTATTTTCTTGTGATGGATAAAGACATCTATTCCCTTTCAACGCAACACAAGCAATAAAAAAATACAAGCAACATACACTGAACATTGATGAAAAATGTGATGTTGAAGAATCCTGCGTGGTTTCTAGCTTCACACAAGTAAAATCCACTATCGCTTCTATTAACTCTCCCGATTGTCATTTCATCTCCACTATGATTCAACTTCATTTTCTCGCCACCCATCAATAGGCGATACCAGGTTATGATTGGTTGATCAGGACCGTTGGCAGCACATTGGATACTGACAGATGAAGATTCATTGACAGAAGTATTGCGAGGTACAATACGAAAAGTAGGTGGAACTGTGATAAAAATAAAATGAATTATTGGTTGTAGATATCGAGTGAAGATTGCACCGTATTTGTTCTTGTTAACTGAATAAGAACATGTATGGTGGCTCTGTATGAATATAAAAGAGACATAATTGTACTCTTCGAGAAATATGAGAAAACTACGGTTAACGCCAGCAGGGGGATTCAATTTTACGAATTTGAAATTCTCCAAGTGTGATTTTCGTTGCACCATCGTTAAGCTAAGCACTCCATGTATGATGCATGTGTTTCAAGGAAAGTCTGTTTGTCACGAGAGAATTGCATCGTAAATCGACTAGCAGCCAGCCATTATTTTTTGTCGTAATTAGCTATGATGGTGTATTCTGCATAAATGTTCCTTCGTAAAGATCATACCTGCTACAATAAGCGTTGCTTTGGCAGTTCTTAATCCAGCCTCATTTTTAGCTTCACAAATATACTTTCCCTGATCACTACAAGAGATATCAGCAATAACTAACGTATTATTGCGCAATACCAATCCTCCAAACGAATACCACGTGACCACTGGTAATGGTACTCCAGTTGCACTACAGAAAAATTCCACACGGTCTCCTTGAACAGCTGTCACATGTTGAGGTTGCACAGTAACTATTGGAGAAACTGAAAGACATAATTGAATTCAGCGATACAGTAAGGAAAATTGAGTATTACCCCACGAGTTACAATATGTACGCATACAGTGGCATACAGCAGCGCAGCTGACAGTTATCACTGACGATGAACTTTAAAGATTTCAATAATGTATGTCCTTGAAAGTTTGCAGTGCATAGCCAATTTTTCAACGCCTCTAAAATTGAACAAAAAGTACCGAAACTTCCATTTTGGTCAACAATATAAATAGTACTGTGCTTTGTTAGTTTAGAATTGCTGAATGCTGCAAAAATTTCCATACGTTTCAATTTAACACAAAAACATTGCGCGCGCGGCCAAGACACGAACTTGAACCAAACGAAACAAGGAAGTTAACAGAGCATCCCTGAGGAAAACTGAATTGAGCTATTGTACTTTATAATTGGCAAGAGCGTACCTAGAACATGCAGGTAAATGATCAGTGACACCTCGCCAAGATTGTTGCGTGTTCTGCAAGTGTAAACACCTTCGTTACTTCTCGATGTATTTGAGATTGTCAAGACAGCGAGCAACGAGCTTGAGGTATTTTCAAATATCCACTCATAATCTGGCTCAGGATATCCCACAGCTGAGCAATCTAAAGAAGTTGGTAGCCCTTCTATTGCAGTATGGTTCAGGTGTACTGTACTCTTGTCTGGACAGCAAACAAACATCGGTGCTCCTTGATAAATAAAGTTTTGAATAAGCAAATATTTATCAGTGGTAGTCCATCTTCATGGTAAGAATTTACAGTAGCCTTCTTAAAATGAGCTAAAAGTGAGGTTTGAGATTAACGCTTATCAATACACTGCAGATACGGTTACTCGAAGTCTCTTTCTACTTCGAAGCCCGTGATGCTGAGGAAAAGTAATTCATTCATTCATCTATTTATATTCGCTTTCATCACATAGGTTACCATTCACAGGTGTATAACCTCCCTACAGACCACCTTACTACGTTCACACCTGTCTCCTCCTCAGGCCATAAAGGACCACGGAAAGGTTACAAACGATAGATTCAAGCAAACCTCAGTAGCTTGACTTTCAGTTGCCTTAACCTTTGACGACGTGTGGAGGAGGCAGTGTCCACGCTACAGACAAAAGTGAGAGGCCAGATGAGGAAACCAACTAAAACATTCACACTCCGAATATATCGTAACTTGCTACTGGATTCATTGCAAAACATTGCTGCCTCTCTATCAACATTATCTAGTGATTCAGAGTAATTCACATAAAACATTCATAACGTTCATTGGTAAATTTAATTTATATTTTCTTCTAGGATACCAAGGAATTCAAAAACAAAAACGTTGGTACGATAGTATACTACAAGCTGTATACTTCAGTTCTCGTCAGAACACCTGCATTAGTAAAACACACTTCACATATATTTCCAACTACAGATACGACAAAGCCAGGGAAAAAATGACATACTTTTTACTTGCAGTAGTGTACTTCTGGATCTTTGAAGCCCGGCAGAATTGTTTGCCTTGCATGTGTAGCTTCCACTGTCGTTGAATTTAATATCTGACAGTCTTAATGTATTATTTCTCAAAACAATGATATTTGAAATTTGGTGGGCTGGCACGTTGCCATAGTACCATGTGACGTCAGCTGCGGGAGAGCCAATCACCTTGCAGTCTAGGTTAATTGTCGAAGTCTCATTAACTATGAGACTGGATGGTGGACTTAAGACGAAAACAGGGTACCCTGAAAGAAAGTGTTGCCATTTAAATGTGTGAAATTCGCCCAGAAAACATCATCCAATGTTGTCAGCTGCACAAAAAGTATTCACGATAAACTAGGAATTATTTTTGCCCAACTAATAAAACTACTTTTTCAACAAGGTTTTCACCAGTTTTGCACACTAGAAAACTAGGAAACGACCGAAATATTGGAGACATCATTACACAATGACGGACTGAATTTTTCGTTAGACCATAAATGCTCTCATATTGGTTTGTCGGCTTGAAAGCTTGTTCATTCTTTCTTATTTGCTGTATTTGCTAATGTGTCTGCTAGCTAGATTGATTGCTTTTTAGTTTGTCAGTTTTATTGTGAGTCTGAAAAAGACAAACATGCTAGCAGTAATAATAATCAAGACTCACCTAAGACTCTTAAATAAAGAGCATCAGAGTCAATTCCAAGATCATTTTCTGCAGTACAAACGTATCTACCTGCATCACGAGGACTTGTTTCAGGTAGACGAATAGACTCAGGTGAAGGCCACTCCACACGAGAACTGGTGTCTGGTGATTTCCAGATAATCTTTGGAAAAGGATTTCCAGATGCTTTACAAAAGAACGTAACACGTGTTCCTTCAATAACTGTTTGATTTGAAGAAATTTCTGTGATTCTTGGAGCCACAGGCGGATCTAGTTGAAATTACATACACAACTCAACTTCTACATCATATGTCCTACTTCTTCATAGTCTCTAGAAAGAGTCATTAGTACATGGCTACTTGTATTTTGTGCTGTGTTTCACAGTTTTACTCAAGCAAGGGAAGACTAACTTGCGCTGTAGTGAAGCGTGAGTAAAGGAATAGCCGTACGCGAGATTTTTTCACGAGGGGGGCAGTAATGTCTATATGCTAAAAGAGTCCTAAATACCGAAACAATAAGAAATGGCCTTCTGAAGACGCAAATTCAGTTTTACTTTAACCGATAGACATATATTCATTCAAAACACTAATTTCTAACTTTTCCATTTCGCGGTTGCTTAAAAAGGGAGTGTTATTCTACTTTACAGTTTTACACACCTGGGGCCGGTTGTATAAAAACGTGGTTAAAGTTAACTATAGTTAAGTACGAATGTCAACCAATCAGAGTCGGCTATTCAAGATTTAACTACTTTTTAGCCACAAAATCGTAGTTAAAACGTAGTTAAAAGTTTTAAACAACCGGCCCCTGCACATGCGCATGAAACACGAAACCGTGGAAAGCAATCCTAACGCAAAAATCCTCTTCTTCAAATACAGTGATTGTAACAGAAAATTGACGATTAATTAACACGCAATATTTATTGTAGTGCTGTGCAAACTCCGGGTTTTTCACCTCCGGCTCCGGCAAAATATGCCAAAACTCCGGCTTCTAGCGCACAGCACTAATTTATTGAACAACTAGCCCAATGATATAATCATGCATTCATGTGAACCATATGAAAACTACACAATCAAATCCAGTATTTTTCGGTTATACTTACCCAAAACTCTCAGAGTAGCTTGAGCTGATGACGACCCTGCGCTACTCTCAACGATGCAAGTGTATATACCATCATCACTGCGTCGAACATGAAGGAATGTCAAACTATCATTGACAACCACAACCGAACCCGGAACACTCTCCAGCAACTGTTCGTCATATTTCAACCAATTAATAGTAAACTGAACTGTACTCCGTACACGGCAAACAAAAGTCGCCGAATCGTTCAAATACACGTTCTTGTTGGTAGGTCTGCTGATTATTTCGGGTTTCTCACATCTGGATCTATAAAGAACTACAAGGAAACAGCAGATTGTTACAATATCATGTGTACTAGCTACTGTTCGTATTTTTACTTCTAAGCGTTTCAACCTGCAACAGAAAGCGACTAAAGATGATTAAAAAAAAACAACTTCGTTTTCACATTTCAACCAGGGATAAAAACTGAAATTGTAAGTACAAATGTTTAAAACGACTTTTTATTTTAGAGCAAATGTTTATCATCCCTCCAAACTACAAGTGATGTGACTTCATCGTGTCAGTACTTGAATTCAGCAATGCTAAAATAACGATGGCTCAACCTCACGAGCAACCCTTATTTCAACCCCTAACTGTATTCCCTTACCAACCAATGTACAAAATGGCACTGTATCGCTAGAAGTTGGAACATCAAGTAGAAAAAAAATCCACAATAAACCTGAAATGACTTATTCAGGTCAATTTGATAACAGCAAAAAGTGAATTCGAAAGGCTTCGAAAGATAGCAAGTCGTTTTCTGCCCAATAATTTTTACACTTCATAACAAAATACTGGGTAACATGTGGATATATCATACCCAAACAAATGATAAAAACAGCGTGTATTATGAATCTCCTGCTTGGAAACGGCATAGCCATGTGACATCAAAATGAAAACCGTCTTTCATCCATTATCCAATGTCATTTCTTTTAACACTCACTCTAGTCTTCATATTTAATTTCCATTCAGTGATCATTTTCCAAGCCTTGAAAAAGTCATTTCTTTTGAGAATCACTGACAAATTAAAATCTAACAAGTGACGTATACTTTTTGCTCGAAAACGAGGTCAAACCAACTTATAGTTGATACTAGCCACATATAATGTATGCGTAATTGATTAGTAACCCTTGGTAACAATGTATCAAAAAGTCCTCGCAAAGATGCAAGAATACAAACCCTTTAAATTTTAACTGCATGTAAACATTTAACGCGCATTAGACCACCTAAGAATGCTTTTAATTATTTCATTTAGTGTTTCTATACTGTCATGCTTCCTCCATCAGGTCATAGAGTAGGTACCAAGTCTAAATTTCTCACACAACTCTCGCGTGACATCTGTGAAGAGCCTTTGCTCTACCTCCTATCAGCATGTAGCTCAATGGATACAGCAGCAGTCCTGTAAACCGTATAGGTAAACCGAAGATGGAAACTTAAATCCCCGTCTAGGCAAAGAATTTTTTTTCGTTCTTACCAGAGTGAATTAAATAATATGATATAGTAAAAGCATTGCCTTCAAATCTGCTTACAGCGTGAGTGGAAATGGTTGAATGTCGAGAACAGCGATAAGCTTGTCTAAGTACGCAATCCTGTGTGAACAAACAATACTCTCGTAGCTAAACAGAACAATTGTGGGAACCACTGAGTATTTTCATAATTAAAATACACAACGTTTTATAAACAGTACAGTTGTCTAGCCATCACACTTTGATAAACACACCTGTAACATAATATATTCAAGATGTACAGGTAATATATACTCATTTAATATCAGAGGCATTTAATAGCAGTAGAAGCCATTTGTTTGCCAGTAAACTGCAGCAGGACTATTTCGACTTACCAAACTGCGTGAGTGACCACAGGCAATGTCAAGGTCAGTATCCCGACTGATCTGTGAAGCTGAGACAAACACTAGTTTCAACCATGCTACAATATCATAAGACTGACCCAGATAAAAATTAAGAGGATGTAGCATGTCTAGAAAGATTTCTTAAGGTTTGCTCCACACAACATTCCTGTGTTGCTACGCGACTGTTGTAATCTAATCTGATCAGCTTTTGCTATAACCTAATCTGATCAGCTTTCGTTACTGGGACTTCACTTGTGAGGAGTGTTTTCAAATGGAAACTCTCACTTTGTAAAGGCAGTTTGTCACTAGGCGAGACTTTCTGCCTAGTGGAAACCGCAATATTTAGCAATAATTATTAAAGTGAAGTTTTTAGAGAAAAGAAGAAAGCCTATTTTAGAGATACTTGCCGCACCTAACCGTTACCTTGGCTTTGGTTGCCATAGTTTCCCTCAAAACCTTACAACATTGCGACAGCATAAGTCAATTCAAATTGACACATATTTGGCAGCCTAAAAAATAAAACAAAAATCGTTTGACGCTTCAAGCGAGGTTGTCAGCAAATCTTTGAAAACGCGGCAAAATTCCCTGCAAGTCAACGAGTAGATGGACGAGTACTCGAACGAAGCAAAGGCAAGAAAATGGGATGAGGGAACGAAACAAGGGAACAAAAATCAAGAAGAGCATCAGCATGCTTCGTCCCCAGTCTCCCTTCCACTCGCCCCTGCTCTTCTCGACCTCGTCTTTTTCACAGCCCCTAAATGATAAAATGAAGGTGCCAAAGTTTGACCCTCCGTTAATCCCTTGAAGGCTTGTAGGGGATAAAGCTCTCAACAAAGAATGGCGAAAGAATGTTATTCTTTGGAACAATATTTGCCTGAAAAGGAAGCTATTGATAGTGTTAGAAGACCACATTTCTATTCACTTAA
Organism: Phenganax subtilis; assembly: GCA_025434845.1. Lineage (NCBI taxonomy): Eukaryota > Metazoa > Cnidaria > Anthozoa > Malacalcyonacea > Clavulariidae > Phenganax > Phenganax subtilis. The sequence continues at coordinate 744 of JAOBYK010461122.1, read as the reverse complement.
TATCCGAATGTTCTTTATTCACCAAAAACATTTGCAACCATGACAAGCCAGTTTCGCAATTGCATTGACACGTTTTACATTTCGAAATACAGCAAAGCATGAACTTCTCAATGACATACACACAAATACTATTTTACAGTCATTGTCACACAGTCCAGCTATGGGTAATAATAATAAGGCCCTGGTGCTCGTGAGTAGTACATCTGTTGCTGATAGGGGACACTACCGGTCATATAGGATCCCTGTGGATCATATTGCTCATTGTGGGACATGACAAACTGTTGTTGTGGTGGAATTCCGTTCATGTGTTGTTCCAGATGTGTGTGTGGAGAAGCAGCAGCAAGACCTGGGTCGAGGGAAAGTAAAGAATGCGGAGCGGAAGCGTTGTTGAGGTATGGAAGTAGCACAGGATTTAGAGATGCCTCTGAGTGCTGTGTCTGTAACACTTGCGAGTTTTGAGCAAGCGTGAACGACGTTGCGTGCGTTGGCACGCGAGCGTTTTGATCCATCTGCATGTGATTCAACATCGTTCCAGAACCATGATTGAGTATGTCAGGGGGTGGAACACCGCTGGTCACTCGATCGTTCATACAACTGTGCGAGACTGGATCACTCGTAAGACCATTGCCTGCAAGAAAAATATCGCATAATCTACAGTCCTATAAGAGTAAAGGCTGCATTCCAGTTACGCGTTTTTAACACGCACGTATACGCACGTAAAACTTTAAATCCTTCAAAACCTCA
>JAOBYK010461011.1:0-14017 GCA_025434845.1 Phenganax subtilis | reverse complement strand
AATTGTTAAGCTTAAAAAAACATAATAAATAACTTACCAAATAAAAGCAATAACATAAAAATTATATATTAGCAACATTAAATAACATTAATTTAAATATTAAAATACAAAATCCAGTATTTTCCTAAGATTCATGTGACTTCGGATGGGCTAATCCAAAAGCGCAGTAATTGATGACTATATAGGCGTCTCGATTATATGACACATATTTCACACTTGGATCGTTTTGGAACAATGAGAAATTATTGCAACGTTGACACTTAGTTTTACCACAAAGCGATAGATATACGATGCCCGTACCTTCACGAATCATGATACGAGCTTGTGATAACTAGTCTAAAAACAATGTTCTATGAAAGATTAACTCAGATAGTGGAACGAGTAACCTCAACACAATATTTTATTCATTGTAGATCTTTATAACAATTTACCTACTACAAAAAGACAAAACTGCCGATCTCCAAAAATTTTTCGCCACTACGGTGAATGCATAATTTTCCGTGTAATTTTTCTTTACGTTTTTCAAAGTCAGAGCTCCATTCTTCGTTGGATTCACAGAGCTGGAGAATTCGATTTTTGATATGACTACCTTTCCGGCGCTATCCGTGTCTGCAATTATCAATGGCGGATCTAGGATTCAGCAAACATTATTTAAAATTTATGTCGGAAAACAACCTAGGAAAAGGCGTTAAGAATTCCCGTTAGTTTACTTTTTGCTAATTGCTAATGGTTAAAAAAACTAATAACTATAATAAATATAATATAAGTAACAAGATAAAATTAAACACTGGCCATAAATAGTCGTTAAATAGCATTAATTTTAATTCTAAAATAAAAAATCCAGTATTTTCGTATGATTCTTGTGACTTCTGATGGGCAAAACCAAAAACTAGGCGTCTCGATTATGACACATGTCATCATGATTCGATCGTATTGGAACACTCAAAATTATTCCAACGTTGACACATGTTTTACTATGAATTGATAGGTGGTATACGATGCCCGTACCTTCACTACTCACAATACGAGCCTCTGATAACTAGTCTAAAAATAATGTTCAACGAAAGACCAACTCCAATGAAACAAGTATAACCTCAACAAAAAATTTTAGATTAACATAACAACTTACCTACTATAAAAACCGAGAGTGTACATTTCCAAAATTTCGCGGACGCCACAGTTAAGGAGTAGTTCCCAGTGTTTGACACATTAACATTTCTTATTGCTAATGTGCCACTTTTTGTAGCGTTCACGGAGAACTTTGTCTTTGGTATGACAATGTTTCCATAAAAGTCTGTGTCAGCAAGTATCAATGGTGGATCCAGGATTTTGGAAACATTATTTAAAAATTTTGCCGGGAAACATCAGAATGGAAGACATTAAGGTTTCTCGTTAATTTACTTTTAGGTTTATGGTTAATTTAAAAAAAGTTAATAAATAACTTCCCAAATATAAGTAACATAATAAAATTTAAATACTCGCAATAAACATTCATTGAATAACATTAATTTACATTTTAATATAGAAAATCCAGTATTTTCGTAATTGCATAATCCAGTTTATCTTCGTAAGTTTCCTGTGACTTCTAATACGCAAATCCAAAAGCGTAGTAGCTGATTCCTAGGTGTCTGGATAGTGCAGACCTAAACAATGTTCTAAAGAAGGAATAAATGCTTTGAATTCGTGTTTTACACAGGGAAAAATGCCTTCGCTCTTCCATGCCGATAACTTACTTGAAATCAGTGCTAAAATGACAACTAAAGAAACTATTCCGTTTAATAGCTATAAAACAGAAACTTTAAACAATGAATAGGAAGTTAGAATAGTTACTTGGTTATAATACTTGGTTATAGTCCATATAGCGTTTGGAACAGGAATCAGCTTTATATTCTCGTGTAATTTATATCAAGGCCTTATAGAATAAGATAACTCCTTTTACTGTAATCTGGATTCGATAGTTTTCTGAAGCTTAATAGGCGTAAAAAGAATATCCTTGAAGCATAATTTGGCTGCTTCAACTTCTCACACTGAATTTATGGCAATATCTTTTTACCGGTTCCAGTTGTTCTTGAATTGGATGAAGTGGTGGCTGGAAATACACTTGTTCCTATTTTACCAAAACATAGTTATTACAATCATTTTGCTACTTCTGTATACATTATGTAATTACTCAAGAACTTTTATACATTAATTGTGTGATTGACTTGACTACCCCCCAATTCCACCCCTGGCAGTTATAACTTGAGAACGGATACCTTCTTCGAATGTCCAATACTAACGAAATGGTGGATAGTTTTTGGAAGTTCTACGAAAGACTAACTCGAATGAGACAAGTAACCTCAACCAAAAAATTTAGATTAACATAGCAACTTACCTATACTGTAAAAACCGAGACTGTGCTTTTCCAATATTTCTCGGCCACCATGGTAAACAAGTAATTCCCGGTGTGTGACACATCAACATTTTTTAAAATTAATGCTTTACTTTTTGTGGCGTTCACGGCGAACCTTGTCTTTGGTATGACAATGTTTCCGTTAAACTGTCTAGTAAATGTATTATGTAATTATTCAAGGACTTTTATACGTTCTTCGCGTGGCTGACTTGACCACCATTAAATTAATTGCCGCTGGCTATTACACTTGTGAACGGTTACCTCTTTCGAAAGTCCAATACTGGAGACGCAGTTGAGACTCATATTTTGGAGCAGTATCGGTCGTTTCTTAAGCACAAGCGAGAAAAAAAAGGGGGTCGGAGTTTCCCTGCGTGTGAGAACTACAAAAGCAAGCGGAAAGAAGTTTTTTTTGAATTTCCTTTTAGTTCTGCTTAGCCTTAAGCTTGGGTTCTGCTTGTGTCGACGCTTAAGTAGTACACTTCATTGTGTTTTTTTGTTTTGCTTTTTGTCTCAACTTATGCTTATGCTTGCGTTGCAAGTGAAAACCATGCAGGCTTTAAATTCAACCAATTACCTTTACCATGCAGGCATTAGCTTGAAATGGAGTAGATGTGCGAATACAATTTTAAAGAAACACATGGTATTGACTAAATATTTGCAAAAACAAAGGAACTGCGTTAATGAAATTACAGAACACCATAAATAAGAGAATTAATTAGAATAGGGTAGCGGAGGATCCAGACCGTCTCAAACGTATATGAAGCAACACAGCCTGATTGTGCGGCAGGCAATAATGAAAAAAATACGTTTTGTGAGCTGCAAGTAATCCTTAATTTGTGGTTCTCAAACTTAACAATTCAGCTCCATTTATATTTAACGCAGTTGCCACCTTGAAATATGCTATGTATTTTGCTTAAGAATTCCTTACATTGATGACTGTACGGGCTTATACGGACCGAAAGCTTTGGATATAGATATATTTACGCGGTGTTTCCACAAAGCTGTATATTAGAACTTACCTGCTACAAGAACCGAAACCGTAGACCTCTATAAATCTTTGTACAACACCGTAAGCAAGTAATTTCCAGTGTTGCCGACACCAATATTTTTTAGTGTTAAGGCTCCACTTTTGTGGCATTAACTTTCCGGAATTGTCTTTGGTATGACCACTTTGCCAAAGTGATCAAGTGGCGCAATTACCATAGGTGTATCTAGAATATTGCAAAGGCTAGTCAAAATTTTTGCTGGGAAACATCCAAAGATGAGCATTTTCAGGAATGTCGTTAGTTTACCTTTTTGGTTATTTGTTAACTTTAAAAATATAATGAATTCCTAGCCAAAAAATAATTAAGTAGATAAAAGTAATCTAGGATTTTGCCAACATTATTTATAATTTTCCCTGGGAAACATGCGAGGAAAAGACGTTAAGAATTCCCGTTAGTTTACTTTTTTGCTATTTGTTAATTTTAAAAGAAATTCATGACTTATCAATTATAAGTAACAAGATAAAATTAAACACTGGCAATAAATAGTCATTAAATAGCATTAATTTAAATTCTAAGATATAAAATCCCAGTATTTTCGTAAGATTCTTGTGACTTCTGATGGGCAAAACCAAAAACTTAGTAACTGCTTACTAGCGTCTCGATTACAACGCATGTCATCACGATTCGATCGTATTGGAACAATCAAAATTTAGCCCAATATTGACACAAGTTTTACAATGAAACGATAGGTATACGATGCCCATACCTTCACGAAACATGATACGAGCTTCTGTTAACCAGTCTAAAAACGATGCTCTACTAAAGATTAACTCAGATAGCTAAATAAGCTAAGGAACAACAGCACACTTCGGATGGTGACTGACCATTCTGTATAGATTTTTAGTCTGTGACTGTGACTTTCCTAACTGAATTAAATCAACAACATGCGAACAGGTAATTTTAAAGACTTAGCAACACACACTTACCATCAGGTCTCACTCTTATTTGTACTGACGTTTTGTTCTTTAGTGTAAAGCTTTGAGTCACACATGCATAATTTCCAGTTGCTGATTCATTAACATTATTAAAGAATAGCAAACTGGAAACTGAAGCAATTTTCTTTCCATCTTTGAGCCATGTAAGATTGGCTCGAGGGCTTCCTCCAGAACTCTTGCACAAACATCGAACATCGTTGCCTCTATCTACCGTTGTAGGCGTGAAACATTCTACCTCAGCAGTTGGCTTCTCTAAAAAAATCGTAGTATATTGTTCTACTTCATTATTACAAAGTTACACTATCTGATTATGTACTTTGAGATATTTCACAATTGTGATTGGTTGATTTCAGTTCATTTTATCTGCAATTGCTCTGTAAAAACGTCTAATGTGTAATTGCCTTGTAAAAATGTGCAATTGCACTCATGGATGTACTGGGATTTGTCCCAAACAGCCCCAGACGTGCATTATTCTCTTCGCAGTCAAGAAAAGATTGTTTAAATTTATTTATAATGACTGCAAGGAGTAGACTCCCTGGAGCAGGCTAACTCCATTGCTTAATGCCAATCCGAATTATTACAATACGTACAAAAATGACTTACTTGCGATAAAAACTGATACGGCTGATGACTTGGCATCATCTCCCAACAGATAAAACCTGTATGTCCCATTGTATATGATACTGATTTTCTCTAAAACCAGCGTTGCCGATCGGGTTATGTTAACCCTAGGTAAATAGGTGCTTTTATCCTCGGTTTCCCATTGGATATTTCAGCAATAATTTCTCCCTGACCATCATTTCGAATGAAAGACAAAGTTAGTTCAACGACAGTTGCTGGATCATCATCAAAAGTCCAGTCGATATGTCGTCACCTGGAGCAGCGAGGAAACTGCTTTCACCAGATGGAAGATTGATTTGACCTACATATGATAAATACATTACACAATTTAAAATAAAAGAATATGACATGAAAATGATGACGTAACCATGAAGTAAGAATATTTCTAGTGGATACGCAGTGAGTTCTACTAACTTACGAGAACCCCCCCCCCAAAAGATGCATATTATTTGTCTTTTTTCAATGTATGGTTTTTTTGTGGTTGGCCTCTACTACTGAGGCTAAAACAACTTACGTTGTCACCTCTACCAACTGTTTTTGGAGTGGAACAGTTCATTTCTGCAGTTGGCCGCAATAAAATGAAAAATAGCAAACTGTAATCGCTCATTTTTTCAAAGATATAATATAGCATATGGGTTTGTTAATCATTTAGTAGTATAGGATTGAGGGCTTCTGCTGCAATCAACCAAACAGCAGGAGGACTTCTCTCAATTTCCGTTCACGCGTTCTCGTAGCTAGAATAGATAATAAATTTAAACAAATCAAAAATCGCGGTATTTTCTTAGAAAAACTCATTCGAGCTAAAAATGTAGATTAAACCGAGATGAAGGTAGAATAAAAGTATGTGACGCTTGTTTGAATTTGAATTTGTTTTTGAAAAATCACTTTTCCTGTTGTTCTCATCCTAGGAAGGTAACAAGTATGAATTCTCGTCCCAAAACTTTGCTGGAACGGGAAAAATTATAATAATAAGCACTCTAGGACTCCTGTATATATGTTTGTAATGCACCACAAAACAGCGGTAAGACTAAACTTTGGAACGTTATGATTAATAATACACGAGGAATTTTAGAGCAATTAATGTTTTGTGTTAATGATCACCTACTGGCAGTACCTGTCACAACAAGTAATTACATATAGTAAGAATTTTTAACATTTGTGACCATGAATGACAGATCAATTGACCGACATGTAAACTGTAAAACTGTACTGACAGAACATAAGGCACTTACCCCTCACTTTTATTGCAACAGATTTCATATCCTTCAATCTGTAGCTCGGTGCTTTACATGTATATTTTCCAGTTAGGGGAGTAGTGACGTTATTGAAGGATAATGATGACCCTGAAGCAGTAAGTTCCTTTCCATCTTTCCACCATGTCGCATTTCCTGATGGGTATCCCTCACTACTTTTACATATACATGTAATATTTCCACCTTCGTCGACTGTGGTTGGCGTGTAGGAAACTATCTTGGCAGTTGGCTTCTCTGAAATAAAAAAACAATGCACGGTAATGATTCATTATTACATCAAATATGGGTTTAAACAGCTTATACACAACTTCATCAACCAAAAATGGGATGAACATCAACTGTAGCAATAGTCTGCCTACGTCTACAGGAAACTATGACCAAGAACTCACGAAGTACATTGAGTATCCATGAAAGTGTTTAAAATAGTTCAGTGGTTATTCATTATCATATGTTTCCTGTGTAATTAGATATTTCTTTTCTTTTTAGCGCGGATTTCTGGCTTTGCACTTAGTTATATACAAATGTACATTTTCTTTTCTTTACATACAGGAATGTTTACAAGTCAAGTTAACTATCTTTTGAGTGTCGTTAGACAAGTTTAAATCGACTACAATATTTCATGACTAATGTTTACCGTAAGACATTCATAACATTAAGCTTGAATATAACCTGTTTATTTAAAAAAACTTATTTCTGTGTCGTTTAACATCTAGCTGTGGTAAAAAAATTCGTCTACTAATTGGGGACACCTTTTTTCAAATAAGGTCATTCTTTGCTCGATATCACAAATAATATGAAAATCATGCAGGTGTATGCCATCATATTTTAAATTGGAAATTGCACCCACATAAAATAGTTTTTGGACTTTGAAATCAGCATACTCAAAAAATTAATAAAATTAGCTATGTTAACAGCTTTTTAAAAAAGATGCCCGTGCTTTCACGAATCACGATACGAGCTTCTGATAACTAGTCTAAAAACAATGTTCTAAGAAGGATCAACTCAAATGAAACCAGTATCCTTAAAAAAATTTTAGATTAACATAAAAACAAAATACCTACTACAAAAACGGAGACTGTACATTTCCAAATATTCTCGGACACCACGGTGACAAGTAATTTCCGGTGTGTGGCACATTAACATTTTTACAATCAATGTGCCACTTTTTGTGGCGAAGAACCTTGTCTTTGGTATGATAATGTTTCCGTAAAAGTCGATGTCAGCAAGTATCAATAGCGGATCTAGGATTTGCAAACATTGTTTAAAAGTTTTGCTGGGAAACATCATGGTACGTGCGAGTTCCTTTAGGAGATTCTAGGTCCGTCATTAAACACTTCTCAAGACAACAAGCTAGATCTTTATTTCACAACTCTATGAATACAACGTTTTTCTGTCTAGAACCTAAAAACCACTTCTTTCTCTAGTCTCACATGCTCAACGTCATTATTTACCGTCATTATTCGTGTTCAAGGTCATTATTCATTACAATACATGTAATAAATAAAGTCTGCCATTAGTTAATGAACACATTTGGTTTACTCCTGTCTTGATCGTCCCAACATACCTTTTCAATTCAACAGCTCTTTTGTGGTCAACATTTGAAAATAAGTAGGTCACCCACAAAACTAATGAGTAAAACGCAAGAATAGTTGACGAGAAGTCGTGTGTAATGTGCGAATTCACTGAACATATTACCGTCGCTGATTCATAAATTACTGCATGCGAGCGCACTATAATCGATAGAACGTCACAAGCTACCATTATTATTGCCGTTCAAACTCTAAAACTGTGAGCAAACATTGGCTTTCCAATCATTTTGCAATAATAATAATAATTTGTGTATATGGAGACTTTCTTGTCATAAACTGAATTACCAAGCTTAAATTTAAACTAAATTAAACATAGGTAAATCTAAGGCAACTAAAACTGAGTCTATCTTAGCAGTATTTATAATTACAAAGTCCAAAAGCAGGTAAAACATATCTATATACATAGGAAATCACTGAACTAAGAGTATTTAAAGGAGAAAAGTTGTTCTGTTTTTATTGTTTTACACTTGGTATAGTATTTCAAAAAAGACTATCTTCATTGCGTCCTCTTTCGTAGACTATACGAGCATTCACTAATTGCAGGTTTTGGGAGCTTAAAGTTTAGAGGATGTTTCGTCTTTTTCATCTTTAACTTGTACACTTTTGCAAACGTTTTATATGTACAATTATCTAAATATCTTTTAACTCTAGTAATAAATATAAAAAGCGGTTTGAAAAAGTTTTGCACCATTTTACGACTGGCTCTTTTGTTTTATCTCGCAGATGCATAAAAATCTACTCAAGATACAATCGTGTGAAATTTCTCTCGCACTCACTTTCCCAAGCTTAGCTTCAGGGAGCCTTCTTTAAGTTAATTTCTTAAATCACTGTTTTACCAATCTACTCTAAAACAGATGTCAGCTTGTCGATTTGTATTTCATATTAACGTTTTTTAACACCAGTGTTGCTGGTTGTGTAATGTTTACGCCAGGAAAAATGCCACCGTTGATGTCAAGTTTGCCGCTAGGTATGAAAGCAATGGGTTTTAACTGTCACTGCCTACAAAACTCCAGACTAGAAAACCAATACTTTGTGGGTCATCATCATATGTCCATGGAGTCGAAATGAACATCTTCACCTGGAGCTAGCAGCTAGCTAGCATACTTTTACCACCAGTCCCACGTTATTTAATCCATACAATTACGACTACGACCAGAGTAAGTCGCAAAATTCCAACAAACAGGCCGAGAATAATGATCATGGTTGTATCTAGGCCACCATCTACATTAGGGGGTGCTACAAAAAAAGTGAGGTAAAAGTTAGAAAAAGAAATGTCAGGGTAGAAATACTATCATGCATGACAATGTTCATACTCTTTAGTTTTCTTATTTGCTGTGGCATGTTCGGCCAGTTCGTAGGCATTTTTGTTCGAGAACGCACCAGATGACGACCACCATCACTTTGTACAACAGACCAACTTTAAAGGGGTACCTGTGGCCGGATCACCATAAAATCTCCTGTTTAAACGTAGCACCACCAGATCGTAGATGTATTTGTCCTACACATGACAAAAAACATTACATATTTAAAATAATGGAATATGAATACAAGGGAATGTATGTGACAATAAATAATCATGCAATAACATGCGCAAAGTCCCGTTTCTGTACACTTCCTTTTTCTGTAGTTTGCGTATTTATCGATTTGCAATAATCTCATATGTTTATAAGATATTTATGAGGTTTTGCCATAACCAAGGTTAACAGCTTGAGAACTAATCGTGACGTCTATGACACGTGATTGCAGGGGTTTGGTATCGCGGGCTTGTACGTCTTGGAGTAGACGACCGAAGAAAGCCTTTTGCACTCGTATAGTTTTCTCAGTATTTATATCGTTACTTTTTTTTTCTCCCTTTGTTTCTTCTCACCTCCTGCTTAGTGTTGCATCTGTCTCTTTTCCACCAATTATTTGGTGTGAGGGTTTTAGCTGTTCTTCGACGACGGGTGGACAGCTCAAGATGCCTTGTAGATATCAATCTGAGTCAGAGTAACAGTATTGTCTCAGGCTATCCCCAGTCAGCTAAGCTAACACCCAACCATTCAAACGGATAAGTGTGGGTTGACAAAAATGTTAAAGAGGAACTCCAGTCGAATAGCAAGTTGGGCTTAAATAAAAGATAAGACCTTGAATAGATTGTCTGTGTAGTATTTCGGTCTGAACGTAAATAATAAAAGAGAAATGCTTCATCAAAGTTTGCCTTTTGTCTGGCAGACGAATAAGCGGTCAGTGCACCAAATTTGTGGCGTCGTTGAGTGCTTCGAAGCAAATCGTTGTTCGCGGTACATTGAAATTTACATATGTTTTAGCGCGCTATAAAATTGTGTTGAATAAATTTGTTTCAGTAAAATGTCACATTACTCTGTTCTTTATTCACCAAAGGTAGTCCAAAAGCTAATGACACATATACAAGTTATCACAGAGATTGTCATCATATTGTATAAATCGCGCCGTCTTCAGAGTCGGACTCGGAACTCGAAATTCGCCTGGGCTAAAAGGACTCTGAGCCACACACTTGTAGCGCCCAGCACTATCCTTGCTAATATAATGCAAATTCAATCTTTTTGTTGTTTTTACTTTGACTTCTCTAGAGTGTTGATGCGTGTACCACCAGGTAATATTTGCCGGTGGACCTCCACCTTCACCTTTACAATTACATGCAATGGCACTACCTTCCTCCAGGGAGACAGCATTCAAGCAGTTGATCACTGCAGTTGGTTCTACTAAACTCGTAATTGTAAAGTATGACCGAAAGACTTGCCCCACTATTTTAAAAGACTTTTTGCCTTTTATTGTGCAGCTTTGCGCTACACATGTATATTTGCCGCCATTCAATGAGACGTTGACGTATTTTAATTGTAACAAACTTGAAGATGATATATATTTTTCATCCTTTTGCCATGTATGGTTTGCTTGTGGTTGGCCTCTACTACTGTGGCAAGAACTACTTACGTTGTCACCTCTATCAAATGTCGTTGGAGTGGAACAGTTCATTTCTGTAGTTGGCCGCATTAAAATGAAAAATAGCAAACTATAATCGCTCATTTTTTCAACAATAAAATATTGCATATGGGTTTGTTAATCACTTAGTAACTTCTGCCGCAATCAATCAAGCAGCAGGGGGACTTCTCTCAATATCCGGTCACGCGTTCTCGTAGCTAATACAAAACTTCCCCATATGTTCGTATGTTCGTACTACAGGAAGCAAATTAAAAGTGAATCAGCAACGTAATTGCAAAACATTTTCCAGCGTAAAAATAGAAAGTGATCCAACTTTTTTGACTTACCTTCTTTATCCGGCCCCTTTGAAATTAAGTACCTAACTCTGCTGAAGGGCTACTGTTTTTAAAAGAGAGTTGATTATTTAAATCAAATAAAAAAGTAAATAAATAAATAAATAAATAAATAAATAAGTAAATAAATAAATAACAAAGAAATAAAGGTGAAGAAAGAGACACTTACCATCAAGTCTCACTTGTACGTTTACTGATTTTTCATCTTTGAAGGTGTGGTTTTGCGCCACGCATGTCTAGGCGCATTTTTAAAAAGTTTACGTAACTAAACCTTAACACACTTGAAAATGAAATAACTTCTTTTCCATTTTTTGTCCAGGTTTGATTTGCTTTTTGCTTTTTAATTCATTTCAACTAGAAATACATTATCATTCCGAGTTGCAAGAATGATGTTTTTACATACGTTCTATAACAAATAATAAATTTGAACAAATCGAAAATCGCCGTGTTTCCTTAGAAAAAGTACAATGTATTTGAGCTAAAAAAGCGGATGAAGCCGGGTGCAAGGCTGAATATAATTTTAGCTATGTATTTGAAAAATCACTTGTTCCTGATTTATGGTGCTTCCATTACTCATTTTTGAAAATTTCGTTATTATATTCAGGAAGTTACAATTAGTAGTTGTGGAATTAACTATTCTGGTTCCTCTTTGTCTTTTCGTTCGTTTTACACTTTATTATTCTTTTGAAAAAGTACGCTTTGTCATAGCTTTTTTCTTAAAGTGCTAATTCTTATACGCACTGTCCAGTGCCGATTTTTCATCTCTCAAATGGAAACCTTGTATCTTTCGCACATACGTGCCCATCATTTCTGTCAACAATTCTGAGTTGCAAATAGCTCTCTCCAGCTTCTAAGTTGCTGATCTGAACACCGCTCTTAAACCAGGCAGCTGATCATGTCTTTGCCATTCCATTCGTTGCCATGCACCTGAACTCCACTCAATCTTCAAGTGCTGCAGCCCAAATGGTAAAACTTTGGTGTTAACTAACGATTGTACTGTTACGTAATATGGTATACGTGAGCTCAGCTAGGCTATCTGCGTGCCTGATCACCAGAACTTGTTCACCCGCATTTACTTCGGAAGGGAAAAGTGCAATTGCGACATTTTCAGGTTTGTCTTGAATGAAAGATAAATACAACTTACTCAAAGGGTTTTTCGCACCTGTTGTACTACGGTAGGAAGTACATGATGTAAACGCATTTTGAGATCGCTTTCTGCTACACGACAATTAATAGAACACATCAAACGTCAGAGATTTTGTGTTGTGTAAATAACTAGTGCGTCACTTATAGCAACCCAAGTAACTGAATAAATAAACAACATGCGAACTGGTAATTGCAAAGAGTGACCGAAAGACACTTACTATCAGGCCTCACCTGTCTTTTAAATGACCTTTTGTCCTTTAATGTGTAGCTTTGCGCCACACATGTGTATTCGCTACCATTTAACGAGGAGTTATCGTTTCTCAGTTCTAGCAAACTTGAAAAAGAGACGTTCTTTTCATTTCTTCTCCAAATACTGTTGGTTTTCCGCTACCTTCCTCAGACATGGCAAGAGCAGGTGATGTAATCACCTCTGTCAACTGTCGTTGGAGTGGAACAGTTCAATTTTAAAGTTGGCCGCAACAAATTGAAAAATAGCAAACTGTAATCGCTCATTTTTTCAAAAATAAAATATAGCATATGGGTTTTTTAACCAATTAGTAGCATAGGATTGAGGGCTTCTGCCGCAATGAATCAATTAGCAGGAGGACTTCTCTCAACTTCCGGTCACGCGTTCTCGTAGCTAAAAGAAAGCTTCCTCATACGTTCATATGTTCGTGTAACGCATGTGTGTATAACGGAGAGCAAATTAAAAATGAATCAGCAAAGTAAGTGCCAAACGTTTTCCAGGGTAAAAAAGGAAAGTGATTCAACTTCCTTGAATTGCCTTTTTTTTATCCAGCCCGTTTGAAATTGTATGGCAAAAATGTTGTTGAAAAATTTTGCAGGAAACATTCAAAGGGAAGGCATTAAGGGTTCTCGTTAGTCACTTTTTCGTTATTTCTTAATTTTAAAAAAATTAATAACTTACCAAATATAACTTACCAAATATAAGTAACAAGATAACATTAAACACTGGCAATAACTAGAAGGGCAAATCCAATGGCGTAGTAATCGATTACTAGGCGTCTCGATTATGACACATGTCATCACAATTGGATCGTATTGGAACAATCAAAATTTATTCCAACGTTGACACAAGTTTTACTGTAATGGGATTGGTGGTATATGATGCCCGTACCTTCACGAATCATGATACGAGCTTGTGATAATTAGTCTAATAACATTGCTCTACGAAAGACTAACTCAGATAGTCGGTAGTGGAACGAGTAACCTCAACACAAAATTTTATTCATTATAGATCAACATAACAACTTACCTATTACAACTGTCAATCTCCAAAATTTTTTCGCCACTACGGTGAATGTATAATTTCCCGTGTAATTTTTCTTTACGTGTTTCAACGTCAGAGTTCCATTCTTCTTTGCATTCTCAGAGGCTGAGAATTTTGTTTTTGGCATGAATACCTTTCTGGTGACGGATCTAGGATTTTGCAAAATATTATTTAAAATTTATACTGGGAAACATCCAAGGAAAAGACGTTAAGAATTCCCATTAGTTTACTTATTTGTTATATTTGTCAATTTTAAAAACAATTAATAGCTTACCAAATATAAGTAGCAAGACAAAATTAAACACTGGCAATAAGTAATCATCAATTAGCATTAATTTAATTATAAAATATAAAATCCAGACCTGCTTTTTCGAGCAAAAAAACAGAAAAGAGTTTCCGTGTTTCTATATAGTGTTATAGCTGAAGCAAACGCTGCAAAATGTGCAGCATATAC
>JAOBYK010460899.1:0-34689 GCA_025434845.1 Phenganax subtilis | reverse complement strand
ACATATAAAAGATATTTATTTGGACAATCTTCACACTTTGATTTAACATAATTTTTTTTATCTAATTTTTTTTTTTTACATTTTTTATTTTTATTTTTGAATAATCAATATATTCTGGTTGATATTTTTTTTGTCGTAATTTCTTCAATAACAAACTTTCTTCAAATCTTTTAAGTTCATTTTTTATATTAAAAATATAATTTTGGTTTTGGTGGTTTTGGGACTTCATGGTCCTAAATTAAATAATTAAGTTAGGACCAATTAGTCCTTATTTATTTAATAACTTTTTTTGTTTTGTTTTTTTTTTTTTCTCATTTATTTAATAATATTTTACTTTTCTGTTTTTTTTTTTACTCATTTATTTTATATACATTTCGTAATAAATAGAATCAATTTTTTTTCTCTCATTTATTTATATAAAAAGTTGTAATAAATAGACTTTCTTTTTTATTTAAGAAAAGTTAGTATAAATGGAAACATCTTTATTTTTAGTTTGTTTTTAAAAAAATTTTGTTGATTTGGAATCTTCCTTTTTGAGTCGGAAATGATGATTTGAGAACAAAATAAAACTGAAAAAAGTTGATTTTGAATCTTCTTTTATAAGTCGGAAATGATGATTTAAGAACAAAATAAAACTGAAAAAAGTTGATGGGGGCGGATTATAGAGGTAAAAAAAAAATGTGCTCTGAAAAAAGTTGATGGGGGCGGATTATAGAGGTAAAAAAAAAATGTGCTAGAACCAGTCAATATACAACTACTCATAGTTTATAAACATAACGTCGGCCGTTGCTGTTTACAAGAACTTTAAAGTTAGCTAACTCTCAAGACCACATGTCTTTTGGCAACAGCATGTAATCAGTTATAGTACTGTCTAATGCATACGAACATCCGAAGTAGTACTTGTCTCCTATTGCCGACTAAGGCAACTACTTCATAGCCTGTTTTCGACAACCTCTTGAGCAGCATTCCGTTAAACCCCAGTATGGCCCATTGCACTGTGAAGCAGTAATCCCTCTTTAAGACAGTCCTTGAGCCTCAACCTCTTCTTTATGCGCCTTGCTAACCATATGCGCTTGATATGGTTTGGGTCCATTTAACTGCTTATCACATATCTCACAGTAATACTGCTTCTGCGAATTGTTAGAGCTTGTCGTTGAACCTCCATAGGCTAAAATCAAAGAAAAAGTATGACTATAAATGCAACAGCTCAAAAATTTCACACATACATCAGGGTCATGCATATACTGTAACCTAGTACCAGTTGGTATTTTGTGTTACCTGAAACATATGGCTTCCACACAGCAGTAGGTGCACCTCCAAAGGGTCCTGACGGATCTTTTTTAGATTTTTGTTGTTCTTCAAGTTTCTTATTCTCTAACCAAGGTAGGGCAGAGGGTTTTTCTTCTAGAACCTAGAAATGTAATATTTATTATATTTCGTACTTGCACCTATTAGTGTTTGCAATGTGACAGTGCACCTTACTTGGCTGATTTCCACTACAACTGTATTCTAGCATATCTCTTTGTTTGATGAGCATGGCTAGTGACTTTAGAACAAAGAAATACACCACTGTATGCTATGATATTGTAGAAATTGAAAAAATAGGCTTTCTACTGCTATCTTGCACGGTCATACGTGATTCATTCACTTTTAATTCCTTCAATTCATTCAGATGCACTGTGATTTATTCCATTTTAAATTATAACCATGAAAGTGAAACCTAAACATGTCCATGACTGTGCACAATTCTGGAACCATGAACTGTACGGACTTTGCGAAATCTTTATTTCTAAAATATCTTACAAAACTTATAGTAACCATTTCTTTGTTTTAATGTACTGAGTGAAACATCATGGGAGGCTACCCAAACAGAATAGTTAGATCATGAGGCTTCATTTTATCACATCTGTTGGAACAAAATGTGGAAAATTTTACAATGAAATTTACCCAAATGCATAAGCAAGTCTTTGCAGGTCCTGCGTGTAAGCAAATCCTTACAGCTCAAGGATGCAATGGCTGGTAAATTACATTAAGCAATTTTCCATTCAAAATTTAATTCCACCTTGAGTTACTCAAAATCATATTTTCTGACAGTTATCAGCAAAGTTCCATACCATGACATATGATCCTGGAACATAACCACTATTCCCAGAATCTTCATCTCTCACATTCCACCACAAATCAATTTCTGGATGCACATTGAGGAAAGTCACTTTCTGCCCTTGTTTCACTGTTAGTTCATCAAAACCACCTGGTCGATCTGGGTTGCTCTTGTAACTGTACTTCACAAGCAGTCTTGGGTTTGGACCATGTAGTGCTAACGGTGGATGAGGAGCATTTCTATTTGGAGCAGCTAAAAGTATTTAACAATTTTCAATGATACAAATGTCTACACAGCACACAATCATCAGAGCAGATGATCAAAATGCGTATGTTGGGCACATTCAACTTGGAATCCTTGTATTCCAGAAAAAATTGACAGTTTGCAAAATTTATGACTGCGTGACAAAATAGGAATCTATACTTATGCTAAGCCATAGTTTAAGCCAGGTGATTAATCATTAGTGTGGCTAATCTGCAACATAGGTGGTGCATGTATAATTTTAAACCATGTAGCTGCTAATCATCTGCTTTGGGACTTGAGCTGTACACCAAGAAAGTTGAACTATGTCTAGCTTTCTAAGGATGAAAACAAAATTGAAAATGCACATAGGAACAGCCAGTGTACTTTTAAAGTGTTTGGTTTGCCCAGGCTAGTATGGCAGCCCCACTGGAAAGTGACCTTTACAAGCTAGGAAAGGTGTCATGCATCTCGCCAAATGAACAGTAACGTATTTGTTTTAATGCTGTACTGAAAAGCACGCTAAAAATGTATTTCAAATCTAGTGCAAATGACAAACCAGGCATATCAAACCTTTGGTATTAACTCGCTTAGGCTTTCTCAGGGGTTCCCATGAACTTAATGCCAGGACTCCTCTACCACAGCCTCGCCTTTTCTCTTGTGCTGGCATCTTAAAAAATATTTTTTCGTAAATATAGACAAGCATGATTAGAGTTTCACTGTTTCACATTGTTATTAATCATCAATTTCCATTTATTACTAAAGCTTGTTTTCCACTAGGCAGAAATTTCCATGTGGAAAATAAATCTGACAAAGTGATTGGCTTGCCAGGCTTGAAATATATTTTGCCGTGAAAAGTAGACCAACACGTTGTTAGATTTACTTTCCGGTTGGAAAATTTTGCCTAGTGGAAAACAGGCTTGACACAAAGACAATGTGAACCTCTTAGGTAATTAGAAGTGCTGTTGTAAAATGAGATACTTTGCATCATACTGTTAAACTCATTACACTTTTTCGCTGCAAACCGCATCCAAGCGATCTGCAATGACTATGAATTCCATTCAAACTATTTCACTAATTTCTGCTGTTTTGTGCTAACACCGCTTACGTTACTCTGACGGTTTCCCTTTGACAATCCGTCACACTCACAAGCGAGTTTCAGACATGAATGAACACAGTTTCTCTATGCACGTATAGTATTAAAGCTTACAAAACACAACTTGGGAATTTGAAAGGTGCATTGAAAGTATTACGTGAAAATATATATACTACACTTACCTAATCCGAAGTAGGCTTAAATTTCGCAAGAAATCCTGCAGAAAATCAACTTATTTCTCTTATTAAACTTCCAGTGCATGTGTTTTAACCACTCTTTTAGCCACTGTGCTTCCACCGTACCGAGCGACATTGCTACTTTCCAGAAAAATTTCTCCTGCTCCAACTTATGGCCAGAAATCGTCTTTGCTTTGATACTTTCTCGCAAACATTTGTCAACAGCCAAACCATTTACGACCGCAATTTTTATTAGAAACCATTAGAAGACACATTTTTTTTTATTTTTCCATTATGGTCGACTGAAAGGTCGACTGAAGTTGTGGCCCTGTCTTCAACACTCACCAAACTGACCAAAGTCAATAGGGACCTTAAGAATATACAACGCAAGCTCAACCATGCGAACGTTGAAATGAGCACATTTCATTTCAAATACAAAATCACACCCCCTGAATAATACATTTGTGTTGCTATAGCAGTTTATATCACGAATCAA
This sequence comes from Phenganax subtilis, assembly GCA_025434845.1. Lineage (NCBI taxonomy): Eukaryota > Metazoa > Cnidaria > Anthozoa > Malacalcyonacea > Clavulariidae > Phenganax > Phenganax subtilis. The sequence goes on along the minus strand of JAOBYK010460899.1, from coordinate 30,580 downwards.
ACACAAGGAAATTTTTCCTAATATTCCGAATTAAAAACTTGTGATTTGTCTCGGGTACAAAGTTCCTCTTGTTCACGACTGTTTTCGAAAATCACGTCGCCCTTACCAGAACTACAATTATGACGCGATACATAAATTTCTTCAAATACAGCAGAGCCTGTTTCCAATGTTAGCAGGGTCATGATAATATTGAAACGTTATTCTTGTGTCAGTAATACTGTATATCATTTTGGAAACAATACTTTCAACATAAAGTGAACCCAGTGTTCACGGTCGAGTCGTTGAACTCGCGTCGTAGAATCTTGAGGTCGCTAATAAATACACTGCACCACGCAAACAAAACGCAAAGCAAGCTTCTGATTGTTAAAGACCAGAGTAATCTTTTGTAAACAGAAGTAAATATCTAACAATATTGCCGAATTCGTATATTCAGGCAAGCTGCACGAATAATATGCTGCACAACAGGGCTTGCCATGGCTCGGGCAACAACTTTCGTGACTGTTTGCGTGAAGTGCATATATTCGGTGACTTTTTATTCATAACATAGTATCAGAAGTAATGCGAGGAGTTGACAACAACAAAAAGATGGTGCTAAGTCGTTCTGCAATTATCCTTTGCGCAGATATTTTTTACGTGACGACAATACCAGGGAACATCGCTTTGAAGAGAACAAAGTTGTCGAGCAGGCGCCGGTTGTGCGTACGTCTTTTAGCTCAAACGGCGTATAAGTTCAAAATATAGATCATATTTATGTCTACCTTGAGCAACGAAATTGAAAGTTTTTCTACTGACTACAATAATTACTTATTTACCCATAGTTTTATTACATAACATTTGATTTTAAAAGCTTAGAAGAAGTGTGGGAGTGTTTTTGAATTCTGACTTAAGGGCCTGTTCATATGAGCCAAAGTTATCCCGGTTACCGAGGAAACTTTTCGACCAGCCAAATAGTTTTGTTCTGTTCATATGGCGAAAAGTTATCTCGCTTACCGGGGGAAGTTTTCGGCTGTGATGTCTGACGCCCGTCATTTTGTTAAGTTACATGTTGAAAAGTTGCTGACTAAACAGAAAATTATCCCGGCAGGCGGGAAAATTGCGTTTATATGGGGAGAATTTTATCCCGCTAACCGAGATCTCGCCCTTCCACAAGCGAGATCTCGGTTAGCGGGAAAACTTTTCGTCTCATATGAACGCAATCTAATTTTTCGTACTATTTGTTACATAAGGCGAGATCTCGCTTGCGAATTTGCTGAAAAGTTTCCTCGCTAACCGGGATAACTTTGGCCCATATGAACAGGCCCTAACCACCGTTTAAGCTTAAACGGCGTACGAACAACCGGCCCCAGAAAACTTTACCTCTTCTGCACTTTGTATGGATGCTGTTTTCGCGAACATTTGTAAACTGTAGCTCTAAACCACTTAGGACCGCAAAGAATTCTGGCGAGCCGTCGTTTTTTTATAATGGTGGTTTCAGTCGAAGATCTCACAAAGTTATTAAAATGTCGATCAAAATTGTGTGTCAGTCTGCCAAAACTTGAAAAATCAAATTACTGATTATCTAATTAGTTTCATTACAATATCAGTGCATATTGATTCCGGATGCAACAGTTGAATTTGGCTTTGCAAAAGCATACGTACAAAAGATGTGCACCGCATATAAATAAGTCTTCTAATACAGTACAACAATGGTTATGATTTTTGGCTTTTCGAGGACCTATAAAAATGTAATAACATAAAGTTAACCTTTAAAATTAAAATACTTGAATTTTGCACTATAGGTCGTAAATTATTTCGTAACCTCGTAGTCAATGCCCGATTTCCAAATGGTCGAAACAGTCACAAACATAGACCACTGTTAGCAAACATAAGATTAATTATTTCTACTGCATGAAATTCATCGCTAAGAACTGACTACAATATTCTCACTGTTCAGAGATATTTGACTCCTATTATGTGACAATTACGAACTTTATATGGAAAGCAGGCTTTCGTATCACACAAAATCAGGCTATTTGGTCCCCACCAGTAGTTGCAACTGCTGTAGCTGTAGAGAAAGGGCCTGAAAGGCGTTGTTTATTTGACCTTGATTAATAGGGACAACCCACCCTCCAAGCTACCCTATAGGTGAGGCGAAATCCCATGTTTATTATAGTAACTGAAACGCAAGTGCTTCTGTGGAAAATTCAAACTGTGCCACTGGCCTCATCTCTAAGGGTTACCGTGGGGATCGTCCATGGAGTTGGCTTACTCTGTTTATAAGAGGGGACCACTAGTAGGCAAGACAAATTGTGTCAATGTAATTGTTACAACTATTTTTGACAGATGGTTATAATAATAGTTGTACTTTATGTATTACATACCAAAAAGAATATATTCGACCAGGCAATCGGATAACATATTTTGCAATATTCTGCCTCCTTCGAATTATCCGTTGGTCATCAGAAACCCTTTTATTGAATTCACAAAATCTTCTATACACTCTTGGAAATCCATAATACTATATACAAAGTACAAATACGTGCAATCAAGCAGGTAAATACGACGAAACTCCTAAATATGCTGTCTCAAGCTTTGCAATAATTAAGGACATTGCAAGTTTCTAAAGATGTCTAAAGGCTACTTTCCAGTCATGCGTTTTTGTCACGCACGTACACGCACCTAAAAGTTTCAATTGCAATAAAAACTATGTTATAAACAACTGCAAGAAGAAAAACAGCCTTTACTCGTAGCAACTTAAGTTTCGCGCGTACTAAGGCTACGTGCACACAGGCGCCGTTTTCAAGTGTTTCCAAAAACGATTGTGTCTCGTTTATTGTTTTAACGCTTAGTTAACACTTTCCAAGGGAAAATATTCTCAATATGTTAAATTAGCTGCAGCCTCTGTCCTAAATTGTTAGTGTTTTCATCCGTATTCGCGAGAAACCCCAAATGAAAACGCTAAAAAACGTTACCATGTACACATAGCCTAAGTTCTGCGATTTTTTTTAGGCGATATCTTTCGCGACACTTTATTCTCGCGATTTCGATAGGCGAAAATAGAAAAAGGGCAATAAACTTCGCTAGAGCCTTCGAAACAAAAATAATATTTTATTTTCTATAACAATCAGACCTACAAGTAAAAAAACATTGTCGGTTTTTTGGTTTCCTTCTTTTTGCTCTTTCTATGCATAAGTTTAGTCAAGGCACTATGCATATTGTCACAGTAGAAAAAACTTACATAATCGCACTTCCCGTCATATGGACCAACCATTTCCCATGGATTAACAAATACATGTTGCCATTGGCCGTATCTATATTAAAGGACGTCTATACTCTCTTGGCGAATTAAACACCTTGCGTTTAGCGCGACTAATTTAAATATGCGATGAGGGAACAGCTTAAAAGACGGCAAGTTAGTTTCTTCACACAGTTTCATCCAAGAAGAATGGTTTATTTGAGAATTGTAACCGTGACCAGATCCAGGCCTTTAGAATAAATTTGGTCTCTCGCACTCATTTAGTCCCACTGTTTAGTCCATGTAAATTTAGACGAATTAAACGTCCAACTTTGCCAAGACGATTAAGACGTCTGTTAGCTAAGTGTGCCGTTTGGACGCACACAGCCACTTAGCAGGCAATGTTAAGGTCATCTCAATTTTTTTTTCATCCTTTCAAGTTACCATTTTTATACTACATGACTTAGTTCCCGACGTTAAAGACGTCCTCCAATATAGATACAGTAATTGTTAAAAGCTTGAAACACATTCTTAGCTTTGAATATTTAAATGAGATAAATTTCTAAAAATCTAGAGTATGCCCTTGTGAGTGTCTCTCCAAGAGATAGTCTCACCATGGCCATCAAAAAATTCACTAGCCACAGTTCGTTATTATAAGTTCTATTGCTAATACAACAGATTAATGGCAAAGTTCTGAGTTATGTAGCCAGATATGTTGCCTGTTGAGAAATATACATATTGTCCCTATAACTCACAATAGATATGGTAAGTCTAAATATATCGCAAACCATTAAGATATAAATGTGGGCCCTTCATAAGTAAAACATCTGTCAAGTTTGACCAATGTTCAGCAAAACACATTAAGGGGCACAGAGAAACAGTGTCAGTGTCTTGATGAGAAAATTCAAAGTTGTATTTTATATTCATTGTTCATTCAGTTGTAAAAATAGGCATGACTTTCATGCAGGGCTATTCTAATATTTAGTTGCCCCCCTCTCCCTGCTGAGGAACTTTGGAAATTTCAAGAGTGATGAGAGTGGTTTTTTACTCTGAAAATTCCAACAGGGGAAGCAAATCTTGCTTTGAAATTTTCACACTGGGGGAAATTTGAAGCACCAATTATCCAGAAGGTAGATCGGGCAGATTGTAGGGAGGGGCGGGGGTTGAAAGTGTAAATTCCAATAGAAAGAAAACATTAAATTGAAAATCCTATGCAGTAGTGGTGTCATTGTATGTTTCAAAAGAAGGATGAATGTTCAGTTTGAAAATTTCAAGGAAGAAGGGCTACTGAGAATGAGATTTCGCAGCCGGAGATAATGGTCAAATGTTGCATCATATAATTAAATTCGTAAACAAATATAAGGAGATTGTAATTCCAGAGATGTACAAAACTATTCGATTATTCACTGACTCACTACGGTTTATGCCTTTTATAAGACATGATATCATGCACAAATTCAGGCAAAACGATGAGCTATTACAGTAAAAAATATGTAAACACGCATCTTACCCGAACTACAGCGTACGCCGAAGCTTTCTTTGCTACTGCCAACGCAATGAGAGCGACGACCTTATCCATTACAAACATTGTTAGCAAAATGTCTTTGATGTAATCATAGGCGTTAAACGTTACTACCAGCGTTCAAAAAATACAGAATAAAATCGTAAAAGTCAAATTATCAAGAAAGCATGGCCAACCAAATATAAAATATTGCAGACGTCGCACTGGGTCCACACACAGTCAAAGAGACATTGGACCAGCGGTAGAAATGTTAAGTGCGTCACACAGAAGTTGCATCATACATCTCGACCAGGGGCGAAACTTATGGGGGGAATATTGAAAAAACATCCATTTTCAGGGCAATCGAAGAATCCTGCAGGGCAAAAAATTGTGATGAATGCTATTTCCTTGATAGCTCTTCATATATGACTCAATAACTTTTATGCAAAGACGTGAAACTTTCCCACCTGTCATTTATCAATTATAACACCAGTTTCCGTTGCAAAAGATGTCGAGCTAACTTTCAGAAAGCTCAAGATAGTGAAGAACAGCCTTCGATCTACCATGAGAGATACACGCTTGAATAACGATCACTCTTGCTCGCGAACAAGGCATAAATAACAACAAACTTAGACATCGAGCTGGACATGTGACCTAATGCTAAGATGCGTAATTTTCCAATCAAATTGAATGCTTGAGTTTGATATAAGATCTAGTTTTATGTGCCTTCTTTAAGGAGAAATACAACGAGAGTAGAAGAGTGCCTGCAAAAGTACGCTTGGAATTTGCGGTGCATGCATCTTCAGTACGTCATCATTGACAGGGCAATTCCATCGGGCATCCACTCAACAAAAAGAGGTTACTTTCACCCCTTTTCCCGTCCCTAACCCTAACCCATTAAGAGTACTTCACTCTCTACGTAATTGTAAGTGAACGTAGTGACTTGTCTAGTCATGATTTAGCAGAGGAGAATGCGTGGCTCTGAGTTACTTTATTAGTACGGCGTCTAAAAACTTACCCTCGAAGATGGAGCGTGCATTGAAAACCAGGCCTTTATGTAAAAGGGAGCGTTTATTAGACTGGTTACGGTCAAGTGATGTACGATTCGCTAAAAGTGAAATAACTTTCAACGTTACCGAAATGTTGCGGCGAAGAAAACAGTTCTTTGGCCTACAAGTCGTTGCTGATTGGAACACTCGAGTTCCTAGTTTAGTAGACCGTTTTTCCACTTCTTCAGGACCGGGGCAGCGGAAAACCACGGTGGGCCATGAACAAGTAAAGTTTATTTGGCTCTGCATGGATTTCCTTGACTCTGTAGTGGTAGTCTGTGCTTTTGCTGCCACGATTCTGCAATGCAGCAAAAGGTGTTACTGCAAATGGACAACTGAAAGATCATCTCATGTTGATTTGGTTCTTACCAAAGGCGTCCTTGTTTTTTGTTGCATAGTTGTTGGTTATTTGTGACAAGACCTAAACGCAGAAGAGAGGACGATACCCTTCATGCAGCTTTCGTGCAAAAATACAACGAACGCCATTGCGCTCTCATCTGCTCTCAAACAGCAATTCCGATTACGAATTCTTGTTACTGTCGAATTTGAGATCATTCAATGCGTCTCGGAGCTTCTGTTTTTGGTTTGCCGCGGCTAAAACAATTTCCGATCGTTGAATTAATTTTTTAAGCTCCTTTTAGCTTATCGCTATTTTGGACGACCATAGTGTGTGCGAGACCATGTAACAATGACTTAATTGCATTATGACGCAATAATTCATTAGCGCCTGATACACGACGCAATTATGCACGCAACTTAATTAATCATCACTCACAATGCTGTCACAATGCAACGCAAGTTGCATGTTCATTACGGCATTTCACAGGGTTCTCAGTAAAAAGATTCAATTCTCCAGTAAAGCCAGGCTAATGTTAGTTTCTCGTTAATTTCTACATTCGCATATAATTAAATGTAATTACTCTCAGGCAAAATCAGAATTTCTAACTCTGGAACGACTTTAATGAGAATATATATCTATATATAGCTTATTACAATTTATAAATTGTTTTCATTCTTTTACATCTATGCTGTTCTAGCTATAGTCCTTCTGTCATTACATATACAAATATTGCTTTTGCATACATGAACCAGTATTGGCATAACTTGCATATGATACTATCACTACTATCAAAAAATCTATTCTTGAAGCTCATACAACTCGCACATATTATATTGAGTTAGCCCTATGAAGGGTCTTGTGTATTGACACTACTTTATACTCTTTAGCCGAAATTTCTTTTCCTTGTCTACCAAAATATGGGAACCTCGCGACGTCATAGCTTTGCGTGAAATTATATCGAAACTTGCATATTATCATCTCTGACATCAGGTGCAATGTTATCGGTAAATAAACTGTAATGGAAGGGACTGGTCGTCCATTGAAATGGTCTTTGTCAGAGATATGGTAATGACTGCCGTGTTTTCCTAGAACATTAAATTGATACTGTGTTTGATTTTTTCCAGAAAACGACCAATTTGTATTGCCCCTTCTACATGTCAGATTCCCCCTAGGCATAGGCCTCGCTTAGCAGCAATGAATGTTTAAACATTAGTATTTATGTCATTTGTGATTGTTGTAGTCGGGATGCTGTTGTTATGAGAATTGTGAGCTTAGCTAAATTCCTTCTAGTTTTAACACTTTGATTCGTGCAAAATTTTGCACGAGTCAAAGCGCTAAGAGGAATTCTCCATTTGATACGGCTAATAAAAGTTTAACTAGGTGTTATTTGTGTTGTCGGAAAGGTGCCTTATGAATGTCGTGTACGTCATGCTATCTTCCCATTTTTGTTGACTTTTTTCTTTGCCGCCTCCAAATTAGTAGCTCCATGAGTGTTTTTGTGTTAAATTCATTACTAAATTCTAAATTATGCAGATTTTAGCTGTTTTGTTTTTGTAAGACATACGTTGTAAAATTCAATTTTTTCTAGCTAGTGGCATTTTTTTACGAGTGAAGGTGCTAAAGATATTAATTATGTTAGTAGCGTTTAGGTGGAGTGGGAACTATGGCATGCAGTGAACTATTGTGGTTCTCATCTAATGCTTTCCGTGGGTACAGTACGGTGTCCAGCAATTGACACATGTGCGACACTGCGTGCTTGGTGGGATAAACCATCGTAATCAGTCTGTATATCCACAGGTAACCCATCTTCATCGAACCCTGAGTACGTTTCTCCGCTCATTGAATGGAATGTACCGAAACTCGGTTCCAGATCTGCAACGTTCAAAGGACGACGCGGATGATGTCGATAAGCATCGTAGACGTAACGAAGTGGCCGACGTTTTTCGACACCATAATGACCTCGACAGCAACAGCTGAAAAAACGTGGAATCAAAGAAAATGGTGAAGGACTGGGGATATATACAGAGGGTTTATTTTCTCATAAATTTTTGTCTAGTTCCCAATAATGCATGAGGAGTATAATTTTCTGTCAAATTTAATTAAATGGTGGTGTTTGAACAAATTGGTCCAGTTATATATACAAGACATTTTTCATGGACTTGTGATACTAAACCCACCCAAGTCCTAAATGATTAACAGTCATTAGAAATATCAGGAATAATGAAAAACTTTGCTAATTATACACTGAAATATTTATATTACTCTACTTACCAAACCAATAATGTAATGGCTAACACAAGTATCAATGCTCCAACCAGTGCAATAGCAAGTGCCAGAGGCCAATCAACGTCTTCATCATCGACAGGTATTTCAGTATCTTCTTCCAGTGATAATGAGTTTAATCCTGTTCGAGCTCTAATATCTTCTAGTCCCTCGGTAATCGCACGCGTCAATATTTGTTGGCTAACAGGAACGTTCGTTCTATTCTGAGCACCGTCTGGATACAGGGCATAATACGAGACTAAAGTGTCGTCACCGTTTTGAACAGGATGGGATGGTAGTCGATGAATATCTTGCTGAGAAAATTGAAATCCAGCCCTGAAGTGAAATTATTCAAATTAAACAAATTAATGAAAGACTAGACTACGAATATCTTAGCCTTATATCTGGTAAAACTGATTCGCCATTGTGTTCCATGCGCCATCGCCTTGCAGCCATTAGCGTTTGGGAAGCAGGCTACTGAAAATTTGTCAATGATCTGAAAGTGTTATTGAGCGCAATTACAGATATTTTGAACATGAGTTTTTTATAAAATTTTGAAAGCAAAACGTAGCAACTTAGGAGGGAATTTGGTCCCAAGTGACAGCGAATTTTTCTGCTGAGTTCAGCAATAAGATTGTTGGATATGGGGCGCAGTGGCCGGCACAATTAAACATCAAAGTAAGACTTTCAGCAGAATTCGTAATTCGAAATGAAATCTCGACATTACAACTGAACGCCCTTTGTTGATTTATCTCAGTCCAAAAGCTCATAGCTGCTTGACTGAAAGTTTTTCCAAAACAGCACTTGAGAAGTTAATGAAAAACTAAGTGAAACGTTTACCATGAATTCAATCATCAAAGGTTTTTCAAACACTTACGCTGGTAGACCACATTCTTGTCTTCTCGAAACATTCATATGACAGTAGACATTTAATGCGTTTGCAATTTCTTCTCTTAGTTGAGAGTCAGTCTGTCTGCCGAACTAAAGTGACATAAGTAAAATTGGTCAACTAAGCATGTGCGCAGCAAAAATACGCCTCTGTTGTCAGCGTGGTCAGCTTAGTACGCAGACGATGGCAGGTGTGGTGAAGAAGCAAATGTAAGCATACAATTCTCACCCAAAGACGAATGCAACCGTCCACCCATGCATTAATGCATCACGGTTGTTTGATTGATCTAATCTGCAGGCCATCAAAAGTGATCCAACCAACTGTACATTTATATGATTTCAGTGTAATAGAGATTTTTTTAACCAATTTTGACTCATGCCTACTTTCCAACGTAAAGAGTTTAGGGGGGGAAATTTCGTTGTTTCTACCGATCACCCCAACCAAAACGCAAGGAGATGTCTAGAATAGACACCTGCTTGGTAACTAAGTTTAAACAAGTAAGGAAAAGTGGGTTAGATTTTTCACACCTGATCTGTTGAGAAATCGTGAATGTGAAGATCAACTGCACTGCTTATTTGCCCCGTTGTAGCGTTCCGAGGAACTGGAAGTGGCTCTTCTGTTCCATTCAGAACTGTAAACAAAGAACATATGTGTTGTGAGTTTATTCGAGGTGGGCCATAGCAAGCAAAACTTTCATTGACTACTCTGATCGTGACATTCAATTCACTGTAAGCTTTGCTTGTTCACATTCTCATTTAAGGTCACCTTCAATCTTCATCAACTCAACCATGCCTTTAAATTATGAGGGAGTTTTAAACTTCACGTTTAAAAGCTCCGCTTTGCATCTTTTTGGATTTCCTACTTTATGTCACACAGTTATAATTTAACATCCTAGGCTAAAACAACTATTTTACTTTGACCTTACCGTTCTTATATGATATGTAGGGAAATTTTTCTGCCCCTGTCATTTGACGTTGGTCGTAAAACACAAAGCCTAAACTCTCAGTTATCAATGCACAAATCCGAAATTTAAGCAAGAGGAAGACGTTTTAACCCCAAAACAAAGTTTTCAAGCTTTCTGAGATGCTATATGTCTCCTTCGAACACGACTAGCGTTAGAACCGTAGTAAATTTTGATCTGAACAGGTTTTCCATTTTTCTGTACCTTGACAAATTCCTTTGACTCGACCAAGATCGAGAGTTCGGTTGCATTCGCAGACAAAGTCATTGAGGATATTCATACAAATCTCTCCAAATCCATCACAATCGTCAGTTTGCTCAGCACACTCGTCCACATCTACAACGAAATCAGTACGACAGATTCCTTCAATGAAAACCAGATAGACGCAGTGGCTGGGACAGGTGCGCTGCAGTATAATATATAGTACATAAAACTATGCAACCTCGAATATAAAAGCGACTTTATTATTTCTAGAGTAGAAACAATTTAAAATATAGCAGTTTCCGGAGTTGATGCTCGAATTTACTAGAGCAGTTATGTGTTATAGTAGCCATACATCATAAAAGTAAAGGGAAAGATAAACAATTGCAAAGACATATAACTTACCAACGCAAGTAGACCTATCATCTTGTAGGCGGTATCCAGGGCGACAAGTGCAAACAAAACTGCCTGGTGTGTTCTCACAAAACTGGTTGCAGCGATTACTATCTTGGCATTCATCCACGTCTGGAAAAATTAACAAAATCAATTGGTTTGAAATAGATAAAAAGACTATGCTGATTAAAAATTCATGAAAAGTAAAACGAAGTGATTAAAAACATCAATTTTTGTCCCTTGCCCCGACATGAACTGCTCAAATCTTGCATGGTACCATTGACATTGAAAACAACTGACTCAACACATCAGTCTTATCCACGGTACGTATATCACCCTTTGATGCACAATATCCCTTGGCATATACTAATCACAAATGTTTTTATCTTTGATGCAACTAATCTGGCTATTTGCAATGAATTAAATTTAAAAATATACTTTAATACAGAATACTGTAGTTTTACTCCACTTTTGGAGCAAATTTGACTTCAAAAACTCCATTTTCGAAAGGTAGTTTTAAAGTCAGTGTGGGAGTAAAGCCCCAGACACACCGGACGCGATGCGGCAAAGCAACGCGAATTTTCGACTTTCACTAACTGTTATCATTGATTTTAGTTGAGATTTTCCAAATATTCAAAGGCGATAAAATATTTTTATTTATATTGTCTAAAGTTGTTTTAAAATTTTCTTCCATGGATAGATATATTCGCTTTCAAAATATGAAAAATCGCGTCGCATTGCCGAATCGCGTCCAGTGTGTCTGGGCCTTAAATGATCAAAAATAATGCGGATGTGACTCACCATCTATTAGTGTTGTTATACCAGTGGAAGCCTGGACTACTAATAATTTATCAGTCAAGGCACTCAAAAGCACAGAGCGAGGTACTGGAACGCGTGATCCTTCCTGCGTTCCATCTGGATAGATAGCGTAGAATGAAACCAACAGGTCGTCGCCATTTTGAATTGTTGCATTAGGCTCTCGAAAAACTAACAGCTCAGAGAATTGAAAGCCACGTCTAAATCGAAAGACGAAGTACTCACTCAATGAAATGATAGAATTATAGTGTGTTCTTAATTTTTGCCATGATGTGCTAAAAGTTTTGCTTAAATGTTTGTCTCTTTTATTCAAATATTTTTCTTGTCTTAGACCATGTTCACATGAATCCGGGACAAAATGTTGTCCCTAGACAACTCTTTAGCCCGGGAAAAAAATTGTCTCGACACATTTCTAAAACAATAGTGCTGTTCATATGACTTGTCAAGTTGTCCTGGGGCAAGATCAGACCCGAGTGACTCGCCTATACAGACAGGGACACTCGCTTGGCCGGCGCAAAATGTTGCCCCAGGTTCATGGGAACAGGGTCTTATTATCAACCGTATAATATCAGCAATATACACAAAGTTTAAACATATCTAACCAAAATCCCTCTATATCCGTGTTCGATTTTTTCAATTTCACATTCTTATCAAGGCAAACAAATGGAATTAATCCCCCATGATGGAAAGGATAGTAGCGTCGTTGTATTACTTAATTTTTTTGCAAAGGTGAATTAGCCACAGTCATCAATGTTTGACAGTGAGCAATAAGTGTGGAATAGCCTTCTAACGAAGTCTCGTCAGTAAACCCATTCATTATTTATACGATGTTTGCCATCACATAACACTCAACTTCTGCTTGTATAAACGCAAGATATGGTGGAAAATCTTATATTTATTGTAAATCACCATGCAAACATACAAAGAATCTGATTTCGTGAGCAAAACACTTGATTGCAAATGAAAAAAGGCTTATAGAGTATGCCATCATTTTTGTTATGCATGGTGTTAAGAATAAAGTGGCTACAATAAAGACTAAAAATCACAAGAATCTTACCCTGGTAGTCCGCACTCGATCAGTCTTGCTGAATTAAGATTACAATAACTGGTGAGAGCTGCTGCGATTGAACTTCTATATGCAATGTCCGTATCTCTGTTGTACTAAAATAATGAAAGAATGACAAGCACGCTTAACAAATGCATTAACTGTCTTACTTTATGCTATGTTTTACCTCCTCCATTAAAACATGCACTTGACGTGGCAATTATAGTAACTGCTATATTTTTTTATTTTAGTTCATGTGACTTTCGTTTTCCCCAACTGCATGCCCAGTTGGTGGAGTTCAGCTGCCTGCTTCAACTTTATGCTCTATTTATTGTTACAATTGTAATTGTACTTTGTATAGTATCCCTGCTGAGGCAGCCGTTGTTCAATAGCTGTTTGGCTTAATCATGAATACGAAAAACATGAAACTTTTGATACATTGGAAAAGTGAAATCATTAACTCATACTACATACTACATACGAGTACTTACGAGTACATACGACTCATACTGCATACGAGTCGTATATCACTTTTAATTCTAGCAAACATGCAGGGTTCATGATCGATGTGGTTTTAAACAGGTCTCAGAGGTGTACGTGATACGTTATGTAACGCTGCGGAACCCTGCCTTATACGACCACTCCGTTAATACGACCACTTTCTCCGCCAAGAATCTAGAATCAAGCCTTTTTCCCATCTGGAAACTACGTCTTGCTAGCACCTTGTAAATGTGACCGGCCTTTAGCACAACAATGGTCGTATTTGCGGGTTTTCACTATAATTACAAAATATCAGCATACCTGTTCATTCTGAAATCCAGATAATCTCAGTTGAACTGAGCTGTTTCTATCTCCTGAGCTGGCTGGTGGAGGATCATCAGCTTCTTCCACGACTTCATTACCAGCAACTACAATGAGTATAACCAAGACTATCAAATGACGAACAGAAGCATAAACGAAAGCCAATAGAGACGTACTCTAAAACCCAGGTTTACTCGAATGCTTCATAATGAGCATCGATTTTGTGTTGGAATCTTTGTCATACGCACAGTCTATTGTATATTGCTCAGTTATCGATGTTTCAAAAACACGATTGAAAGATTTGTGCTTATCCAGTGGCCTATACAGTGGCCTATACAGTGGCCTATACAGTGGCTTAGGGATTGTACGTATATCCATAAAAGTTACTTGAACCATTTAATGAAGACTTGCACAACACTTTCAAATGAAAATGCTTATTGTCATAGATTTACGACATAAGAAATAGAATAATTTTTAATACTTACCGTATTATTTTTAATTATTATTTTGTAGTATATTGACATTTGTTGATGAGTCTTGAACGCATTGGTCTTATTGAACCATTTCCAGCCAAAAAATGGGTATTAGCTGTATTCAATATTTTTACGTACCTTGACATATTCCATTGACTCGCACAAATCCTAGATTTCGATTACATTCACATCTGAAAGTTCCAGGTAGGTTTACGCACACTTCACCTCCATCACTTTTGTTGCAAGCGAATGATAAGGGAATAACACATTCGTTTATATCTAAAATATAAAAAATTCAGAACCTCTGAATATTTTTTGACAAGATTACTTGCGATAAATAGTATAAAAAACGTGAAGGGTCAGTATAGAGGAATATATTAGTCCCAGCTTCAGCCATTAGTAATGTTTCTGTTCAATATGTCCGTTTGTACATTTGCTGCAGGTAAAACGAGCGGATTTTAATAAACTAAAGTTTGTGGGAGATAACGGGGCAAGAAAATAAAATTTGCCATAAAACCTCGCTCCCAGAGCCATTATTTTACTCGGTCACTATTTGACTAGATCACGAATATTACTTGTTACTCTATCAGTGATACACATAAATGAAAATTCTGGACACCCCAGCTGGGAATCGAACCCGAATCTCTGAATCGTCGCAACGGTGCTTCGATCACTGAGCTGCTGAGATACACGGCTGAAATGCACGGAACTCCCACATATGGATTCGATTCCCGGCTGAGATGTCCAGAGTTATCATTCATGTATATCATTTATATTCCAAAATCCTCGGTCCCATTAAAACTCATTTTACTGTGTACATACGTGAGAATTGAGCAAATGCAACATGACTTTATGACAACTGACTAGCCGTGCAATAAAATACCCTGGAGGAGGATATGCAGTCTTCAAGTCAAACTTTTTTAGTATAATATATAATTTTTCATGTTTTCCTAACCTTGTCAGGGCATATGCTATGTCATTTTACATCATGAGTTAATCTTATGGGTATAACAATACCTTGGCACGTAAAACCGTCGGCTAGCAATGTGTAGCCGTCAGAGCACAAACATTCAAAACTTCCAGCAGTGTTAACACATTGCTGATTACACAACTGCGAACTTGTAGAGCTGCATTCATCAAAGTCTAAAAAAAAACAACATTTATCTCTAAATGAGCGAGAAAAAGAATTCAACAATATGGTCTAATACAGTAACATCGCGGACTGAAAAAATGCTCAGAATTTTTTCAAAGAGGAGGATTGAATATCAGTGGACAGGAACTTCCCTTTTCCACCAAGAAACATTTTCAGTGAAATTCAACTTCCAAGCAGAAAACAGTTTCTGGTAAATTCAAAGTATTGGATTTTTAGATATTACTGACCGATACATTTTGTAGCATCATTAGGATCAACGATGTATCCTCGATTACAAGAACAAATTTCCTCTGCTGTGACGCTATCTATTGCGCAAACCTGTTGGCAAGAATTTCCAAGAGGACAAGCTGTGCGTGCTGAAAGAAGAAAATGTCAGTTGCCATAATGTTTGTCAATAGTGAGCTTAAGATTGTACGTCGTGAGCTAGACGACACCACTATTAAAGAACGAGCTTAAAATACATGTTTCATATTAAATACAGAAATACAAGCACTATAAAGGACAGTTTTGTTTTTGCAGCAGTGCACATCATGGATCTTATAGATTAGGGATCGATTGTTTGAATTCTGGATAGCGCCGTCCACTGAATAGAGATTTTTGTAGCCTTCGTAAAATTTTCCATTGATCGTTGTAACATAAAATTACGACTGATATCGACAAATTAAAATCTCTAATGTTCACATCGTTGACCGAAATGAAAGCTTTGTCCGTTTTTGTCCAATTTTATGAACGTTCAAAAATTCATTAGCTATCAAAGGGATAGCACCATCCAACTTTAGGACAACTGACCCTCGGAACACTCGGAACAGTTTGTACTATTGCTAGCGAAGTTTCGCGAACTATATCTAACTCTTCTCCCAGCTGCAGTAAGTGGAATCATATAAACTTAGGCCAACATTTATGCATCATGACCACCTTTACCAAAGTACAAATTTTCATGCGTATGTGAAAGTCGAATCTTTATAAAATTCAATATATTTACAAGTTCATTCACAATTCACTACCGATTTCCAGCTTCACTTTTGAACACATTAAAAGCAAGACTGCAAACATTTTGCAATAAAAATGTGAAAGTGTACTTACGGAGGCAATTTTGGGGGTTACTTGGATCAACAATGAAATTTTCACCGCAAAAACAGACATATGACCCATCGGTGTTATTACAATGTTGTTGACAATCATGAGCTACATTGCACTCATTAATGTCTACAAAAAAAACCAAAACTAAAATGTAGAGGCGAAACCTGCAGATGGAAGTTATAGAATCATTCTTCACCATCCAACGCAATCACATAGTTTTCTTTCACGAATTCCGCCCCACCATCGAAAACAATCTGTAATATCTTGACGAAAATCACCTTTAAATTTAACTTACCACTGCATGTTTTCATGTCATCGTTTAATCTGTATCCGTCCATACATTGGCAGAAAAATGAACCAGCATTGTTCACACACACCATTTCACAATTATCAGTGTTGTCAATACATTCATCAATATCTGGACAACAAGTAATCTTTGATTAACAGATGCCGTAGAAGATTAATCTAAATATTGGAGACTGATAATTTAAATTTCAAATTTTTGTCCTTGTATTTTTCAGACTGCAAAGTTAAAAGCAGTTTTTTTGCAATAACTCCATCATATTTTGACCCATAATACATTGTGAAATTTCTCATTATATTTCATGAGACAATTCAAAAAGGAACACTCGTTTGATCATCTGCTTAAAGTCTGTATACTGTAAAAATTGCTGTCGATTTATGTAATTTTAATTTAACCCTTGACAATCTTCGTTCGTCTTCTTTTCTTCAACAAAACCGCGTTTTAATCATACTTATTAGGTGCACAAAGTCGTACCGGCGTTTTGGCTCGAGACTGGTCATCCAGCAAACAACACGGCCGCTAATCTTGTAAAAAGTCAACTTTCAAACTAACTTGATTGCGTAAAGCAAAAGAATAACTGCGTCGGCAATAATGAACTGTAATCTTATTCCATGAATCAGGTCGGTGCAGTCTTTTTCTTGTAAATGTAATTACAATACATCATCTCACCTACACACTCCTCCCCAGTTCCATTGTATCCGGACGGACATCCTCCACATGTGAAGTTTGTAGGAAAGTTGGTGCAGCTGGAGAGCGGATGACACGGAGAACCAGCCAATTTGTTACAGAAGTCTCTTACATCTTGACAGAAATCACCAATAAATCCAACAGCACATTCACAACTCAATAAATCATGAGCCAGTATAACATTAGAGTCCTGCTTGACACATTGGCCATTATTTTGACAAGCACATACGTTGATCAAAGGAAGTAGTGAACTCGATCCATTTTTATTGTCGCTTACAATGAACGTTAAATTAAACTATAAACAAAAAAAACATTGGTTCCTTTGACTATTCAGAGGCACTAGTACGTGTAAAAGTATTGTATTGACCCCCACAACATTATCGGTGAAGCTGCTAAGTGAAAACTAGTGCAAATACTAACGACACTTCCTCTCCACTTCTAATGTTGAAAATTAAGAATGATTGTCCTGAACAGTAGTAACTTCAAAACAAAATTTGCCTGAAACATTGATTTGGGGACATATTATCCACGCCAGACACTCACCGCTTGAATGGTGTTTACAAGCCAACGAAAAGTTATTTCATTTTCATTTCTTTCAATAGTTGCACCAGCTGGAAGATCAGTGGTTGAAAATTCCACTGGATCACCGTCAGCATCGTTAGCCCTCAAGGTATATACAAATTCTTCCCCAAGTGTAAAGTTGAAAATTACGTTGCTGTTTTCGAAGGTTGGAACGTTGTTTTCTGGAACGTAGATATCATTAGAACATTAGATGATATACATGCTTACAAATGTCTAACAACATCCCCAATGTACTATCGCCGAAATATCGGTGTATTACAATATGTGCCATAAAGTCATGTTGCCTATTTTCACTAAAACACGTCACATACCTGCTATTGCTACCGCGGTGTCTATCGTGTTCAGACTATTGAGTGTTGTTTCTCCAAAACTCGGCATAAGTGTAGCAGCCGCGTCGAAAAGACAATTTATATTCCCGTTGCAAACGCTTTCAGCGGTTGCTCTAAATGAAGCATTGGGGAAAGTAAAATTGCTCACAAAAATCGGCATGTAATCGTCTGGGCAGAAGAAATTTACATCAGCTGAAGTGTTGACGAAAAAATTTTGTTCTGGAGCCAGTCTCCCTAAAAGATAAATACGTATGCAGTTCCTCTAAACTAAGCAGTAAGGAAAGAGTAAGAAGCGTGGTTGCATGATGAGCTGTCCCAGCTAAAAATCAAGTTTCGCCAAGCAAATATGAAGCTCGAACGATTTGGGCTTTCGAAAAAACAATTGATATCAAAATATCTTCACTTTTTGTATAAAGTTAGAGTGAAGCTAAACCACGACTTGTTACAGTAGTTGATTTTAGGGCACTACTTAGTATAGGTTTCTTATCCTTGTCAAAACCTTGAAACAACTTCACTTACAACTTTCGCCAAAATCAAAGTGAATTTGCTCGTCAGTCAAGGGAAAGGCCAACGAGGTCCCGTTGGGAAGCACAAAATCATCTTCTGCTGTACCACTCCAGTTGCCTAGCAACCCACGTGTCATGCCAAATAGACTATCATCTAAGACGACAGAAACAACCAAGTTGTCTGGCTCCCTGGTCACCTGTATGGCATGACCATCTTGTGTTGATATTGCAAGCACGTTATCATCTGTCTTTACAATTATTGTACCAGATCCAACAAAATGGGGTTGAGTAGTCAAGCTATTGTAATCAGTAAATTCCATGCCATTAATGTGCAACAACATCGGGGGATTACCTGGGAATGAGAATTACTGAATTGTTAGCTTCATACGCTGTCTTTCTTTCTTTTCTTTTGTTAATTAGTATTTTTTAATGTTGCTGATATACTTCGCTTAGCATTTTCATAATATATAAATAATGTTGCTTCTCTTGGATAAAAAGCTGACATGTTGAAAAACAGCGATCACTTCTTAAATCTAACTTGCTACAAGTATTAATCCTAAATTTTTCGTTTATTTGTTTTCTTTTCAGTTGTTTTTATGTGCTTGCTGGTGCAGTTTTGGGGTCGTTAGAAACTGTTGCTTTTGAGAACAGCGCAACACTCACAGAGTTGTATAGCCAGGGACCAATTTGTGGGGAGAGGGCAAGCACGTTTCAGGGGTGTCAGAGAACAGCCTCCCTTGGGAAAATTTTCAATTTTAGGGCTTCTGGAAAGCGATTTCCAGCAATCTGGAGATTTGGGCAAGAAGAACAAACAACGCTATCAATTTTATGAAAAGTAATATGTCCCTCAAAAAATTCCTAGCCGGTTTTTAAGGTTTTGAAAAAATGGTGTCTTGAATGATTAGGGGAAGCAAAGCTCCCCCTTGCCCTCTCCCTTGGCTACCCCACTGAACACGCAAACCCTGTTTTCAGAGACTTTTCTCAGGGGAAAAAGGTTGGTCAATGAAGACATAGTCTGGAAATGTGGTAATTTCAAAAGCCCCTATGACTGAAACGTCTTCACCGCCCACAAGTGTTTAACTGATATTTGTGCCTATTAAATCTTTCAAACGCATGCTCCAACCTTGACCTGTCAAACATATAATTCTGGGATATTCTGTACATTGCCGATTCACTAATTCAAAAGATATTGTCAACACGGTGCACAAGTTTACACAAACAGTTAAATATATTGGAAAACAAGAAGAGTTTAACCAAATTTCCAAAGACTATATAGGTGCATGATGCAAAGTGACAACCAAATGTTTACCGTTCTTGTTGTGGGTAACTTGAATCGCAGGAAATCCTTCTTCTTTTAGCAGCACAGCAAATATTACAGTACCAAGACCAGCTCCAACAGCGCGAGAAAACTTCACTTGGATCTGAAACCTGTTGTCAATACTAGTCACAAACATATAGTCACCGCAACCGTTGAAAGTATAATTCATCCTGTCTAGGGTAACGTAGTGAGGATCTCCAAAAGCCCATGCTGTGAAAATAAACAGAACAAAAAGAAAAGTTGAGTATCATGCAGTAGGTAGTCCCTTGATTATGAATATCATTCTAAGCCGATTCTTAAATTAAAACGTAGGCACCTGTTCAACAGTTTTCAGGGGAATATATCTCAATATAAAAATGTATCAAATAGATAAGCTTGTAAAGTGAATTTTAACATTAAAATTTTTTGTCATTTAATGGTAGTCGCACCATGACTAAGTCAAGAAAAAAGCACTAGCAACGCATTTTAACTCGTAACCGCTAGTAGTCTGCTCAAATTTTTTTCACTTCATTTTATGTTTCAAATCCTCACCTATTCTTGATGGTCGATACAACATACCATCCTGTTTTGGTCTACGTTCGATGTAACGATTGCAATTTTGAGAAAAGACGCAACAGTCAAGGTAAGCGTTATCGTCTTCATTGACAACATCAAATAACGGATTTGCAGACAAAAATCCGCCAGGCCGAAGAGGAGACGTCAAAAGAGCACCAAAAAAATCCCTCTCATAACAGCATCGGAGACCGGGACCATTCATCGGGAAAATCCGGGTATAGCAAGGGTAATTAAAAAAAGTGAAAGCGAAGCTTCGAAGAAACCAGAAGTCTAACCTAGCTAGCCATATCGAGGGCGGACACTGCAATGTGGGGTCAGGAAAGATTGGTTGTGCCCGAATATACCACTCGTAACACAAAAGACTTTCCGATTTCACGAGATCTTGCGGACTTGCCTCAAATATCCATCTTCCCACGCCAAGGTTTCCTTCAAAGTCGTCCATGTCTTCCACATTAACTGTACCAGAACTGGAGAAAACAGACTTGCGTAAGATTCATTTTATCATGTCATATATACGTCATTTATGTCGCTTTTAAGCATTTATGGTGCTTGAACTGCAATATTTTTTCGGCAAACTTGATCTTTATGAATTTACTAATCGCTAAAATTCCAGAATTGACATAAAGAACAAATTTCTAAA
Organism: Phenganax subtilis; assembly: GCA_025434845.1. Classification (NCBI taxonomy): domain Eukaryota; kingdom Metazoa; phylum Cnidaria; class Anthozoa; order Malacalcyonacea; family Clavulariidae; genus Phenganax; species Phenganax subtilis. The sequence continues at coordinate 9,481 of JAOBYK010460899.1, read as the reverse complement.
TTCAAAAACCAAGAGAGACCTAAGTTACAATTTTTATCTAACCTTATTTCCACAAATCAGCTTGTAAATCCACGAAGACAAGTTCCTTTTTTACAAAAAATACTGCAGATATACGCGAAATATAATAATATCGCGAACTTACTTCTGCATAAGCGCTCTTAATAGTTAATTAAATAACTTAAATTAGATAATGTTCAATTTACTGCAGATAAACTAGTGCAGCTATACAAACACTGATGAAAACATACAAAAACCGGATTTTACGTTGGAAGTTTTCAGTGACTAGCCACGGTAAGACTGTGAAATAACATATTACTTACAATGGTAGGTTATCGTATTGTTCTCCTCTATTGTAATCAAAACCACTTCTTCCAGCATTCCAACCCACCACGGGGTGTCCAGCTGCTTGAACATAGTTCCCATAATCTGCCCTTGAAAGAAAGGAAAATAATAGCTAAAGCAAAATAATACTGTTTATAACTAGTCTACTATACCAGTTCTACTTGGGTAGAAAATGTTTCACTTCATTCACGCTCATGTAACGAACTATTAGTAAATTTATTTTAATTTTTCTCCGGCTGCAATTGCAATTTGTAATAACCATCCTGGTGATTACTAAATCTTCTTATGTAATAACCTTTCTTGTAATTCGTAACAAACAACTGCCATAATCGTCATTCAATCATTTCTTCAAATTTATTTCTACGACTAATCTGTTCGTGGGTTCAGCTAGCGTTTAAAGATTTAAAAATAAGTTTTTAAACGTCTTAATACCTTGGTACTCCAACAGCCCAATCAATATCAGCATAATTGTACATAAAATACCAAGAAGTTTCATCGGAGGCAAACACTACTTGGAAATTGTTTTTCTAAAAATACAAACGCAAACACAGACATAGATGATCAGTCCGATTCTGCACATTTATTTCCATCAAGCAATCATCTGAATTAGACTTGCTAATGCATAAGTTTGCAAGCCGATTCGTGAAATAGCCACATTAACTTTATCAGTCGAGTTGTATCAAGTCAATCCTCTATATGAATCATAATGCTCCTGTATACCGACAAGCTTTTTTAAACAGTTTAGAAGTACTCACCCCTTGAAAGTTGCGCACTGCGCGATTGTGAGGCCTGATGTCTACATAAGTGACGACAGAAATCCATATCGCGCTAAAGCTATCTCTTCCCGTAAATCCTCTGATATCACTGTTTACTTTATCAAAAACCGCTTCAACTCTATTCACATCTTCATGATAAGATCTAAACCGAACTGAAGATTCTCCTGTGTCAAATGCTGTCAAATCAACACGAGACCAAAATGGAGAAAAAGACACGTCACTTTCCTGCTCTATTCGGCTGCCGAAGTTGTACGGCCAGTGTTGATAGAAACCATTTCTTACCCCGATATATCCATTTGCACATATCTGTACACAAAGAACAGTTAATATTTTACCAGATTTAAATAAAATCGAGCGTGAATGAAAGCATTGGCGTACGATGGAAAAAATAAATTTGTTAGGCTGGGTACGTTATAGTAAGTATGATTCGCTGACTGCTTCCTCAATGTAATTGCACTGTATCGTTCCATACACCGGACTCATGTGCAAAGTAGGAACTACAGCGTTAGTATGTTTGTGTACTCTAGTCATGTCAAAGCTATGGTTGTACCAAAACGGCAAGCTGAAACGCTAAATACGACAATAGATAGCCCAGATTCAAATCTTTTTATAATGGTACAAAATTATCTGTACATTTGTCATGATGATGAAAACTCCCGCACTTTTGCGAGATTAACATCAATTAACAAGCTGTTAGCCGAGTAACAAAAGACCTATAGGTTCTGTAATTTAACATTATAGTAGATCAGTCACAGAAACTTTCACTAACAACAACAAGAACATATAAGAACAGCATTTTTTTAATACACAAAATCTGCAGATTTGAACAACTAAGAAATAGATGGCGTTGTGTGGGACCGTTTACGCCCACATTCACTGATGTACTTATTAATTTTTGAGAAACCTTGTTAGGTCGAACTTGTAAATCTATGTGTTGTATTTTTTCTTGCTCGCCTGAAGTCAATAAAGTCAATCTAGAATTATGCTGTGTTCTTGTATGTTCTATATTGACATGACAACAACACTGTGTATTTGTGTAAATATCATTGGTATAGCATAAGCAACGTATTGTATGCGAGTATGTCAAGTATTCGTGGTCATGGACGATTAAACAAATTACTCTTATTAACTTCTCATCAGACTCGAGTTCTGGCATCAACACAAGACGTTTCCAGAACATTATAAAATTTTGGTTCAAAAAGCCACCTTTCAGTGACGGCATTCGGCATTTAAAAAAAAAGCAATTTCAATTATAGGTCTCGAAACAGTAACTTTTTCTTAGTTAACCGCGGTGCTAAGATGGCTTTGCGCAGGTTTTTTTCACTCGTTGTTTTGGATCGCACACATCCTTTTGCTAGTTAATATAGTATGTGGTAACTTAATAACTTTCGCAGAACATCTTTCAAAAAAATGGAAAATTAAACAAAATCAGAATTCAAACCACTGTTTCAGAAAGGCAGCTATATATAGTTGGTTTGGCCATAAAGCGTGGAACCACCTTTGATGATTGAAGAACTGGCACGAGCGCGTATATTTCAATTTATATCAAGTACTCGTTAGAATATGAGCGGCTGATCTGTATGTGCATTTACATATGCCTGCACGGAGGGCCAAAGCAAAGCCACAGTTGCTTTTCATTCTGGTTCCAGTGGACTGGAATGTTTAACTTTGAGTTTTTTTCAAATTCCTGCGCCATGAGTTATAAACCTGCTCATGCGCCTTTCGAGGTACAATGTCACTCTCGCTGAAAACGGGCACAATATGAAAAAAGAGTAAAACCTTTACTTACAAAAATGTGGTCAAATTGCTGCTGTTTTAATCTGAAACCTTGTTGTCCAGGAAATTGTTGCGTCACGCATGGCCGAGTAGAATCGGTTATTATTTCTTCGTCTTGCGCTGATTCCACAAATCTCGCTGTCGAAAGAAAAAACACTCATATGTGATATTTTAAAAATGAAAGTCGAGAGGTACAAAAGAAAGGCATCTTTTGAAAACCATTGACAAAACAGTAGTCTAAAATCCTTAGACTGTCGAAAACATCACAAATATAATAGCTACTATTCAATTATAAATTTTGGACGAAATGTTCCAGAAGTTTTCAATTTTTCGTTTGTTTTGAAGCTTGGCTTTTTGACTTTCCAACTATGGCTATTTTTTCAGTCAAATTAGAGCTATTAGTTAATGAGAATACTCGCTTTTTGATTGGATTGCTTGATGAGCGAGATTCTTAGGGCGGCCTATTATGGGTGGTGGGCTTTGTGCATGTTTCAATTTCTGTTGCTAGCGAACATCGTTTTTGCATTACGAGAATATTATGGACGATGAGAAAGGTGGACACGATAAAACAGGCTGAATTTATCTTTTGCTTTGCTATCTTGATGCTTTTTTATTTTTACTTTTTTATCTAAGGACATAAAAGGCACTACTCAACCGCCAACTTGGACATTTGAGAATTTCCGATTGGCCAGCATACTTATAAAGCAATAAGATTACATCATTTAACTGCATCTAAATAGTGACAGATTCTACTTAATGTTATTCTGCGTCTATTTTATTTGTACTAAAGCTACAAACGATGCCTTGCTAGAACGGCAGAAAATAAGCTTTCAAATAAGAGCAAAATGAGCTTGGCTACAAGATGTTTTCTAAAATTAAGCTGCATGGACAGTTGTATTCTGTTTTATTTGGTACACTAGATATATTGAAGTCAATCAAAACTCTTGTTAAACGCACAAAGACTGATAGCGTTCTGCTATAGTGACGGAGCATTGTCGCCACAACTATCAGTACAACCAGACACTAGGCATTGGCAGGTGCAGTGTTAGGAAATTATCGATGGGAGTTGAGGGCATACTTAGATTGAATTTCAAGCATTTTTATGGTACTTGCCTCTCAATATCCTGTTTATTCAAGAAAAATTTTCGCCTACCATGAAACTCAAATTGTTCTCGACGAAGTGGGTAGTGCTCCCCCGTTTTCGACGGGGAGTCCGTAGTCGCGTATTAAATTAAGGGGTATTCAACTCTCTCTAGCCTGCTTTTTTTAGTAAATTCAGTTAGTTAAAGCACAAACAAACGACGAATTTTTCAATTTTGTACAATTGCCAGTGCATGCAACTGCTTTAACATGTCAAGTTTCTTACCGTCTATAGTCGCTCCACTATCTGTTGCACTACCTTCAAATACTTGAGTTTCGCCTGAAAAACAATGTATTCAACTGACTGTGTGTTGGTATGCTGAGTTGTGGCATATGGATAGGTTGTTGTTGTAAACACAGTTAATATTGCATTTCAAAAGCGGCAAAAACTTTGCTCATGCAGTGACTCACTTCGGCTAATAATATTACTTATTTTTGTTCTAGAGAAATTGAAGAAAATCCTTTGATATTCTAAAAGGTCTCAACGAATTTCAGTCACCGTTGCAGCTGTTGGGTGATTCTATTTTGTTGGAAGAATTTTTGAAAAAATATTAAAGTGAAGAAAGTCTAATGATGAAACCAACGAGAGCTTAGGAGGCGTCAAGGTTTTGTCATGCAATTTAGCAAAAGGTCAAAGGAAACAAACTAACATCCTGGAATTCAGGCATTGTGTTTCTCGCGTAAAAGTACTATGTGCATGGTAACACTCCGCCAAAAGTGGCCAAAATAGTAATGTATATATTTAAAAATGAGCAGAGAGCAAAAATTTAAACAATGTAACCGAGGTCTGCTAGTTTATAGTGCACGTGCAGTTGGAGAAGAAATGTGCTATACGAATTATCGTATTTTCTGTTGGTTTCACATTGTATAATCCGAATCTCGTAAGAACGAAAACTTCTTGTATGATGAAAATTTGGTTGTTACGAATGGGTGTTCTCATTGTCGAAATCATAGCAGATATACGTGTCAAGAAACTTAAAAATGAATTAAAGTAAAAATACCAGTACTCGATCAGTACTACTTTCTAGCTCTAAAAAAATCATATGTTGGCTAAAGCGACCCATTTAACCTTGGAAATGAGGTTGGTAATGAGTGGCATGCATCAATCTGGGAATAAATATTAAAACAAAAAATGAGCATCTGCTAAATGTTTGGAATACTAAACTTGGGCAAAGCCATAAACTACATGCATGCATTCAAAGTGAAGATTAATTTCAAATTCTAAAATTACAAAGACCCAAGTTGCATTAGAAAATAAGAATGGGAAACGGCTATTTTCCTATACTGAATGATCGGCGCTTTTCTTTAACCGACGTGCTATCCACACGGCGAGACATGAAGCGAAAAATGTGTATCACAAAGTTTTTCGCTTACGAAATAATGCGCTGAAAGTTTTTGGCCACCAATCATGTTTTCCCATCCTTTTCATATTGTGTTTATAATTGAATTTTGGCACATATATTGCTCAGTTGCAGCCTTTGAAATCAGTGGCGGATTAAGCTAATATGGGGTCCCGGTCAAACGTTTTCCTGCAGGGCCCACGTAGGGCCCGACATACATTTAGGTGAAAATTTGGCCCTTGCTGATTATCAATATTAATCCAAGAAACAAAAAGATTGTTATGTAATATAGCATCTTACGTTTTATAAGCTAAAGTTGTAAAGCTGGAATAATTCAAAATAAATTCCAAAATTTTGCAAAAAGACACGGAAACCCTAATATACCCCGGGGTACCTGGTGGTTGCCCCTAAGCCCTCACACCCAAGGCGTGTGAAATTTATATATAGGGGATAATCAAGTAAAAAGTTTAGGGAAATTGAGCTATAGTTCTAAATGTAATTAATATACATTGAAGAAGAAATCTCTTTGAGGGATTAATGCTATAAAGCATCAGCGAGACTATTATGACTTCGCTAATTGCGAAGGCTGCAGCCTTGCATACTTTGTGGTACGCATAATATGACAAACACTGTCAGAAAGTGAATTTTGTAGGAGTCTTTCAATTTTGCTATTAAAATCTTGATTAAATCTTTGCAATAAATTCATGTATTTGACAACTTTAGAAATGGCAAAATTAAAGTTACCTGCCCGTTGCGTCATGATACAGTAACCGATTTTTTTTTACTAGAACGCAGGTAATCCTCAAGAAATTTCCAGTTATAAAGTCCGCACAAGGTACAACTAAAGTTTGATTAAAATTCAGTAAAAGTGGATATCTTTTTTGTTGAGATATGTCGTTGCAGACCATTTCATGTACGCCAACTTGTGTTCAATATCAGTGTTATTCCGAATATTCAGTCGTTGTAAGGGGAACGTTTTTCTTTAGGAGTATACTTTGAGGCCCGTTTACACGGGCAATTTTCACTGCCATTTTTCTCCTTTTAGCGTTTGTGATCGAGTAAGTTGACAGGCAAGTGCATTAGCAAAATTGTTGGACCAACGACATTGGCCAGTTATCCACTCTTTCCCATCGTTCAACACGAGAAATATCGCATCAAAAATCGCCTGTGTAAACAGGCCTTTAGATGTTGCTTTACATTGCAATAAAAGTGTATCAGTTCAGTAAAGAATTTCATATCAGAAAACGGTGGATTGAAGGACGTTGCAAGCAATAAAATTGTTTCGTTCTACAGCATGCCGACCCCCAGGCATACGCACCGTGGCTTTAGTATGCTACAACAACTTTGACCCCTGCGAGGCCACGAAAATGAAACCATCGAAGAATAAAAGGTGCTTTTTGTAAGAATGGTAGCTACAATGTTAGTATCAAAAAAGCAATTTCTTCTTTCATGCTGCTGTAAAAATTATAAGATTGGAAAGACTTATAATTTAAGAATACTCATGCAATCGCGAAATGTTTTAAATAAAGTTTAAAAAAGTTTTAAAAAACTTACCATAAGTAGCATATAAAAGAAGAAGTAAAACCTGGGTCCACATTGCAAAGAGTTTCCCAACTCGAGTTCTCCGGCAAGTTGTGTTCAAAGTGCTCGATGAACTGAATGGCAAAAATATAATATAAGGGAGACCATTAAAATAATGACGCAAAAAAGAAGTCACGCTGGGATGGCATTTTGCTATTTACTTTTGCTATAGAAACAGCAAAACACAACAGAACTAACAAACATAAGAAGTTTCGAGCTCTAATCATTTTAACTGTCAACGAATTTAAAAAGCTTTTCTTTATAGTTTTATTCATGCACTTTCTGTCAAATTAGCTACAATGTTTCTCTAACTTGTTTATATTTGTTTGAAATCAATAATTAAGCTATGACAACCCAATGCAATGCTGGATTCAAAGTACTTAAAATACATCGAAATGGATATTCTATCAATCATATTGAACAAAATTCTGTTGGTCAAACAAACCACTCACCAGAAAACTTGCATCTTAATGACTGGTCATTGGTGGGTCGAAAAAGTAAAAAACAACAGCATGCATTTTGGTCAATACATTTTAGAGATCTGTAATTTGGACTGAGTTAAGAAGAGCCATTATCTTGGGCACTGTTTTGTACTTGCCCCACGCGTAAACTTCCGAAATAGTCACTGTAAACGACGGAATCGTACATAACTACACTCATATTATGGCTTTTGAGTAGCCAACAAATACAAACTAGGGATCCAAGGACAGTGCAAAGTTTCATAAGGCAAACGTTGCTGAACATGCGTAATGAAAAGCTTTGCAAGATTGTTTCATAGCTGGCTAGTGGCTTTGAATGTTGAAGCATTTCCGCCTAATACTTTGCAAAACATCCTACGTTCCTAACGTCTGAAGGTTTACTGTAAAAGACAGACCACATTCACAAACGACAAATTTCTTATCGCACGCTGCCATACGATTGAAAGTACAACAAGACGCCCGCTTGAGCGCACACTCCGCCTGCATGTCGCGAGACATGTTCAAGGTAGCAAAACTGAAGATTTGAAATTGCTTCTTGATGATCCTTGAACAACTTATACAGAAGTAAATCGCTTAATACTGTTGAGCATTGATGAACTGAAAAAAGAACATTGTCAGACTGACCCCCCGGAAAGTTTACACTATTTGTCATCCCTTGAATTTTTGCCACTCATCACAATACTGCAAAGTTTCGATGAAACTTTGCACTAAAAAGGCATTGCAAGGTTAGACTACATCCCTGCTATAACCTTTGTGGAGAAGTACTTCAAACCGGAATTTCGGCATTGCTAAAAGTGTAACTAGACAAAGCTAATCATGATTAACACACACACAAGTCTTTATCGGGAACCCTCCAAAACAGAAATTAATCGTTAAGATTGGTATTTGTTGCTCAAGTATCACGCTATCTATTAGAAGAGCAATACCGTAGATTTTCAGTGTTTCAGACGCGGGGCTTATTCGGGAGCGGTGCTCAATCGAGGGCGGTGCTCTTTAAAAATATTTGGTTTTTGGGTCGATTGTTTGTTATTCTCAACACTGAGATGAATGAAAGCAACCAAACAGCTGAACGTTGCGAACAAGAAGACGCTTTTTGGTAACGTTCCGATAGAATTGTCGCGCTTGATGACTATACCTCTAAAAGCAAACATAGAAAACAAGCCCTCCGCAGTTTGTAAATAATTAGTGCGGCGCTCTTTCGGGAGCGGTGCTCTTTAAATATTTTTGCTCTCAAATGCGGCGCTTATTCGGGAGCGGTGCTCAATTTAGGCCTGGGCTCAAACGAGTAAATACGGTAGTAGTCATTGAAAAAGAATAGTGTCGGACAGTTCAGTAACAGTAATGAATATAATTATAGCGAAACAATCACTGTGTAGCAATGTAAGGAAAGCTAATGTAGTCGTAATTCAGGGAAATGACTCCAGTTTCAAGGAAAGTTCGAAAGTTTTTATTCAATGCTTCGCTTATGCCATAGAAATAGTATACCTAGAATAATGTCTATAAATTCCATGGTTTATGGCTTGTGCTTACGACCAAAATATCGGGCTCAACGGAGGATTAAGTCCGTTCAAGATTAAAACCAGGTTAATTTCGGGTATACTATTCGAACGCTCATCAGCGGCGCTCATTAATAAAAACGCTCACGTATATGAAATACGTTCATAAATAGAAACTAACTGCCCAGCTGCCGTTTGTAAAAAGCCCGTCTAGCTTATACATGGAAGATAAGCCTAAAACAGAAACCATATTTTTATATTTAAGACAATCAAACTGAAAGTTTTTTTTAACAGAAAAAAATACTATTGGTTTAGCATATTAGGACTGAATTTGAAAGATTTTCAAGATATGAAAACGTGTTTTCAAATTTTTGCTTATCCACCGTTTAGGCTAAACAGGCTTCCACTGGCCCTAGGCTTGGTGTAGCAAAAATGGAAACGAAAACATATTAACAAAAGCATATTAATGTTCGTAATGTATAACGAAAACTGAACGTTTTCAGAATTTTGTAACTATTAAATATGTTTGATGTATAAAGTTAATTTTACTA
>JAOBYK010460788.1:0-14019 GCA_025434845.1 Phenganax subtilis | reverse complement strand
CTTGAGTCAAAATTTCGCAATCGTTAGTCAACAAAGGCTTAACCAATCAATATGCCCGTAATATGTGGTCACAGCAATTTTGACCAATAAAATTGCACAAACTACTAGGCAGAAAAGTCAATTTTCATTTGAATACCGCTTATCGACTTGTTGTTTCACTACTGTTTGACTAATCGTTCGCTGGCTCAATGTGCAAAAACTGATCGAAGTTTGTACGCTGGAGTGTGAAAGAGTGGTGATAAAATTATGCATGCATAATCATCAGAAGCGTTTGCGCGCTGGGAAAAAATTTAAAAACCTTGATCCAAATTTTTTTAAATGCCTATTTTTTACGTTAGTCGCGTGACTACTCTGACTACCCCTAGATCCGCCACTGCTGTCAGACTGGGCAGGTTTCGGCACTGCTCTTTTGATGTTACACAAGCGTCTCCCACTTCGGTTGTTGACGGTGGCTTGCTGTAACCTGTGATATCGGCCTCTGGCAATTTGTTAACCGATTCTTCCAAAATGGAGGGCGTTTCTTCCTCGGAACAAATGAAAATTTTGGCCCAATGTTTGACGGTGGGGCGAAATCTTCCTCGTTTTCCGTATCGGACCAGCAGTGCGACAAGCTACATTCGCATGAGATTTTTGCGTGGATAAGATTTTTCTATGGCGCTCCTTGTATTCGGTTATTTGGTCGGAAAAGAAAGGCTCCGCATTAACTCTGGGTTTCTGAGTGGTGATGCGCGTAGGTGTGGTTGCCGTTGATCTACCAAGCTGTCGTAATTGGTTAGCTGGTTGAATAAGCTGCGTTGTTGATATCAGTGAGTCTCTTGTAGGCTGGGAATTTGTAATTGCAACTGTCGTCGTTTCGGCAACACCGTCGTCCGATTTGGATCGATGATCAAAGCCGACAGTGCGTTTCTCCTTGGACGAGCGATGATTAATCAACTCGAGCGTTAGGACATCAAGGGTATCACGAAATAATGTGTTTTCATCTCTAATGCGTGATATTGTCTCAAGGTCAACTGATTCTGCCCTTGAATTGTCTTTATTAATGCCTCCCTCATGACTCAAGCGAGCAACCCTTGGCACCTTTTCTTGTGAGTATAACTGGTCTGTGCCCAATGTTGCAACTAGTTTTTCAGAAACATCAGTCTCATCAACACAAATACTCCGCAAATTATTCCGAAGAGGTAAAACCAAGGCTTCGCCCTTACTTTCCTCGTGGAAGCTTTGAGGATTATCACTAAGCTCATCAAGACTTGCTAATTTGACTTCTAACATATTAATTCTATTCATGAGATCGTCAATTCTATCTGTTTTGCTTTCTAACAGCCGTAATTCAGTCTCGAACATTTTATTTCTCATATTTGCATCATTGAGTTCTGCTTGTAGTTGTAAAATTTCACTGCTGTTGTCAGGAAGGCAAATTTCTTGTGTATTGACCAAACTTTGTAGGGAGTCAACTTTACTCTGTAGGATTTCGATGACTAATTTAATATTTTCAAAATCCTGACACCTACTACACAAGCAGTCACAGCTGATTGAGTTGTGTTTCACAGTGAGTTCGAAATTTCTGTCGTTAACTTGAGTCCCCACACAACGGCTAGAAAAGTTAAGTGTACTGGGACTCTGCAATATCTCAGCTGTGGAGTCACCATTCGTTGTACTAGAGGAGTCCCAAATACTAGTGTTTGATGAAACCTCTTCTGCAATTGCTAGATTGTCAATATGTTCACGTACCTTGTGCAGCTTCGTGTCGAATATATTGATCAGTTTCTCCCTAAGTTGTTCCCCAGCGTTTCCCTGGAAAGTTAAAGTGTAGAATGTCTCGTTGTACCATGTAAAACTCAGGTCCGATTGTGAACTCTTAAATTTTTTTGGCTTTGCCGCCCGGGGACGTCCATTCGCCAGTTTCGCCGATAACAGAGTTGGTAAAATTCTACAACGTTTCTAAGCTATCGTTCCAACGAATACGCTTTCCATCGTACAGTAAGCTTTTAGAAACGATAAAACTTTGGATTTCGTCGATGTCAAAAGCGATAGAGTCACTAATAAGTTTAGAACCAGTGCTTTCTAGACTGCTGCACTCCGCCATCTTGTAGTGATTGGATAAAGTCTTCATAATGTTTCTGATTCACTGCAGCGGAGTTTCCTTCAAGAGTTTCTTCGTAGTTCCTACCAAGCCCAACCAGATATGTAGGATGACTTACTTTTCTTCTAATGTTCAATGTTGCGGGAACCTATACGATTAACTGAAGAGTCGTTTGACTACTTCACTCTAGAAAACTGCGGATATTACAATCAAATGTGATTTAAAGTTTGCCGTTAGCAGTTAGCGGTTGGCCGTAAACGCCAATCTTAAACTGCCTATTACAATATGGTTATATAGATATACTCGAGCAGGCATTTATACATATGACATGATGATGATTAATTGTGACAACTAAAAGCAAACACAGAAAAAGCATTATAGTTAACTTAGCTCAGGGATTAATACAAGCCTACAACTAAAATTAGGGTTTCATAATAATGCGCAAAATGACGGCTGCTTTAACGCAGAACTCTTTCAGTTTTTTTCATCTTTTATGGCACAAGGCGCAGTTGTGAGATGTGGAAAACACGATCGACGACTTCGCAATTCACTTCGGTCCGCAACCCCGTTTGTGGCCGGCTACCTCCAGCAGTAGGCATTATTTTGCAGTAGAATTGTAAGGATCTTATGATATTTTAAACGAGTTTTCAATAACGAAAATAGCAGCGAATTCTAACTTATTTACACAAATCCCATTCCAGTCCAGTTCAGCTCTGTTAGGACTGTCTTCATTGTCGAAAAACGTAAACCTCGCTTTGAGGTTAATACTGTCATTTCATTCATACAACCTATAATCTTTGATAGCTTATGAATTGTGAATGTGCAAAAACAAAATACAGGCTTTATAAATTTAGCATAGTAACAAGAACTTCTAATTTTGTAAATTTAATTTGTATACGTTCACTTTTTTCAGTCTTCCTGTAATGAACGCAATGTCTTCTTCTATTTCTCTCGTCCTTATATTACATTTTGTAGCATCACAATCATCCACGACAATTTCCTTATTCTTTTCCCGAACACTCTGTACATTTTGCTGGTACAATCATTAGAATGTCCTCTTCTATTCCATTTTATCTTCATTTTTTCGTTCTGTAGCATCTCAATCATCCACAATAGTTTCCTTATTCTTTTTCCAAAACAGTCTGTACGTATTGCTACTATAATCAATACAATGTGGTCTTCTATTCCATTTCATCTTCATTTTTACATTCTGTAGCGTCACAGTTATCCACAGTCATTTTCTTGCTTTTTTCTGTCTTCTTTGTCTTTCTGTGTTATCAACTTCTATTTCATCGCCATTAATCTCCTTCACTTTTTCTCGAAATTTCTCATTTTCTTTCATCAATGTTAGTTGATCAATCTTTGGGATATTGTCCAAGTATTTTTCTGGAATGTCCGCACCTGAAATGAACGTATGCCGTATCAACTATCAAACTGACAATGCTAACAAGAACGATTTACAATTAACAACGAACAACAACTTCAGAATTTCAAAAACAAAATATTTGAAATTTAGCATCGAAATCATCGTCGTCTTGCATGTAGAATAATGGGACAGAATAAAATTCAGTTTGAGAGGACATTCAATATGGATTGTTATTTATTAGTACTAATTATTAATATTGACAATTGATAAGTGAAGTACTCCCGCGCGAACTTTTAAAATAATATACAACATTTGCAAACTTCATAGGGATATTTGCCCGCATTTTACAGCGTTACGCAACTAAACTTTGCAATTCCTCGCATGTTCTTCCCGCTGTGGAGATGGATTTCCATCTTCTCGCTCAAAATCAAAGTTTAGTCTACATCTGGAATCAACTTATGATAGAGCTCGCAACCAATCGTCGTTGATTGAACAATTCGAGAGCCAGAAATATGCTTAAATTCAAATTTTGAAACAGTATTTCTTACGTTAAGAGAGCAAGAAATAATTTTTACTCAAGTCAAGTTTTCATTAACAGAATGTCTTTCCCCTGACAACAGAGACAAAGTCCCCCAACCGGGAGACTATCCCTGCCTGCACAAGCTTCGATCGTCATATTAATATTTCATGCATCAAATCGAAATGATTTCAGTACCATATGCCGTTAATTGACTTGACAGTCCTAACAGACGAAGCAGCAGTCAAGTCATGTAACCACCGGAGACGCGAGTTAAAATTAATCCCTGTCGATAAAACGAATTTTCCATCAAGAATTTGTTCTTCTGTAGTACAGTATATTTGTACATTGCTGCGGTGTCACATTAATAAGAAATGCGTTTGTTATATAAGACGACGTTTTTAACCGAATAAAAAACACTGTATATGTTTATCATGGGTCCACCTTCGTAATTGATCCAAATTTCCCTATCAAACTGACTCTAGTCCAAGAGAGTATTGTGTTCCATTAACATTTTGACCGATTTGACCGGTCTAGGAAAACATTTCCAAATTAGGCTGCCACGTCTAGTGAAATCCATGTACGTTTTGGAAGAAATGATATAGTGCTGTTGTTTTGTACTAGATTGATGGTGTTCTATTCTACCACAAAGAATCACATTACGGTCCTGGAAACACACCGCTGGTTGGTTGGCTACAGGTTTACATGGTCGCAGAAATTATCGGTATACATCACGAAATCATCCTTAAGTTATTGATAAATAGAGACTACTTCATGGTTAGCAGGTGCGCGTACGATGTTTATGCGTCAGTTGTGGAGAATTGCAAGCAAACGAGGAGCGAATAGCAAACGAGTGAGTAATTCGATTCTTCACAACGAGTGCGTAATAAAAATCGTATAAGCGAACAAACCATGAGGTAGTTTGTTTATTTTATGATACAGAGAATTGTTGATATGATGAAGTATTAACAGTTTAAGATTATTTTGGTGAAAAGACTTTTTTCCCAGTTTAAATGTATATCTATCGCTTAAATCTTGTCAATTTATGTACAGAGTTCCTTTTCTCTTATTTTTCGTCCCTGTTTCTTTAGGCGTTTAATGACGCTTCCATAACTTCTTTACCATAGCACTCTTCAATCTCGCCAGGTTGTTTACACGTGCAAGAAAACCGCTAGCGAGCAGACGATTTTTTTTCACTAGTGAAAAATATTATCCGTCCAATCAGACCATTTTGGCCATTTTACCCACCTTGCAAGAAAAACAAGATGGTGGACAGCACAGAGTATGCAGAAAGTAAGAATTTCTTCGTAATATCGTACTAAAAGTGTTACATACCATCGTTAAAATGTGTCGCAGGATTGCAATAAGACAGCAGGTTTTAAATACTTTGGCACTCATCGAAACACCATTAAACTTTCAAAGCATTTTAAGCAATTAGTATTAATTTTTTTTGCTCTTTCAGAACAAGTCGGGTTGCTTTGCTGAGCACTCCAAAAATAAAGCAGTCGACTGGAAAGGAAAAAATTGGTCGAGGTCCTTCCAACGACGGACGCAACAGCATTTTCGGCAGTCTAGCTGATCTGACCGAACAATTGGAAAGCGCCCCTACAAATTTTGTCTGGATCGCCAGAAGTATAGATTAGAAAAGGTTTATAACAAGGAGACATACACAAACTTGGTTCAATCCGACTCTGGCTTAACGCTGATCCAGTTTTGAATAACCGGCCCAATAGATTTACAAAATATACCAAAGTTAATTTAAACTGTAACAAGCAAAAACATGTTATAACATTAAACTACTCAGTTGCCATGTTGTAGCTGTCACTCAAAAAGATTTAGAAAAGACAACTGTGTTAGATTGTCTCAAAACATGGCAGTAATTTAAATACATTACCCATCTACTTGTCATAACGTAGACGTCACAAAATAGTATTACAAAACCTTTCCGGTGAGAATAGCTACGTCATACAACGCAAAACGTCATGCAAGCTAATTACCTGTCCTGATTAAAGAAATACCAAATGGTTTTCTGTGCAGGATAGCGTCACAGCGTCATCCATGAACGCCGAATGATGCAAGACTTGCGAAAAGCGTAAAAATGCATGAGCCGCAGGCGGGTGTTTGCTTCCGAAATTCGAGCAGCATTCCAAGGGCATGGATGACACTGTCCTGCATTGGGTAATTGTTTTATATAATAACTACAATGAAACAACGGTGAATTTTATTAAAATTATCCATAATAACAATCGTGCAGGATAGTCTCATCTTGCACTGGTGTTGACCCATCAAATTGCGTGTTTCACTGTAGCTGTGGTATACGGTTATTCAATTAAAACCTGCATTCCACGGCATGACTAATACTGACAAGAAAATAGATGCTGACCTAACAAGGTTTATTTTTCAGCAAAAACATTATAAATTTACTAACGATCACGCATAAGATACAGCTGCCACGAATTATACTGAAAAAAACGCAATCAATCTAAAGTCAATAGTGCAAAGAGCATGCATGTATCAACGTTTGAAATAGATGATCGTGGTAACAAAAATTTCATTTTCTCGCATTTAAAGCTAGTAAGGTTGTGGTAAATAAACTTTATCATTTATTGAAAGTTATCCATTTACGTCGTTCCCATGTTATTCATTCGTATGTGGTCCAACATAAAAGAGAGATTTTTTTAAACGATGGAATACAACTTTCTTGTACCCCGACAATGACAAAAAAAGGAACACGAAAACGAGGCCATTTCTGTGAAATTGGAATCAACGGTAAGGTTTATTACAAATAAACAATAACTGTTGAGGCAAAAAGACAAACGAGGGAAAAACATTTATTTAATTTATGCAGCTGATGTCCATGAAGTCGATAGTTTTTACTAAAGAGTACCATAGTCTGGTACTGTATAAGCGACAACGTAAAATTGTAACCAAATTTGCGTTCTAGGGCCGATTGTTCAAACCATCGTTAAAGCTAACTATAGTTAAGTTACGAATATCAACCAACCAGAATCGTCTATTCAAGATTTAACTACTTTTAACTTTAACTACGAAATCGTAATTAAAAGTTTTATACAACCGGCCCCTGCAGTTTATAAATTAATTTTAGGAGTGAAACGTACAATAACTACTCGGAACTGTTCCTTGCATCCATTTTAAGTAATATTTACAACACGAGCGTTTTAGTTATGACAAAACCCATGTTCAAGTTGTTTTGAATGACTAAAAACGCCGTTAAAGAAATGCTGATTAAGATGAAACGTTACGTCAAGAATACTAATAAACCTAAAAATTATAATATTTTTCATCCTGAGGCCCGTTTCGAACGTCGCACTGCTGCTGCGTCGAATGCTTTAAAAGCAAAAGATAGTTAGCTGAAACGCCTCATTATCGATTGGTTTTAATTCATTTGACACAGCAGTAGTGGCGACGTTTGAAGCGGGCCTAATCTGCACTTTATCTGGTATAAAAGCTAAGCATGTAACAAAACGTGATTTGACGTACTGGCTTATGAATACTAATGATTTTTGAATTAAGTTTGACAAACTGAATGTGTTTATTCCAATGTCTTCCATTGTAGCTACATTAACGCAAATTCATTGAAATTTTACACCTATCGTACTAATATACCAAGAAATGTTTCTCTAATTTGATTGGTTGCTTTCAGTACATTTAGTCACAATGCAAAATTCTGCAACAACTGAGCGCGCTAAAACCTGTTATAAAATTATCTGATTGGCTGAATCGGACCCGCGCTATTTTTCAATCTTTAAAAACATACTCGATCATCTTTATCCGTAATTACGCACGAAATTATGCTATTGCCAACATATAATTTTTGTCGCACTGCCTATCGTCCAAAACTAATGTAACAGCGATTGGAAACTGTTCTGTCCATCCATTTTTACGGTAGGTTTCTTTCCAATCTGTCTCTCAGCGTATGATCAGCGCAGAATTCACTATAAACCTTGCTTCTATATACCGTTCATTATGCGCTATGGTCCGGAAAACCAAAGAGAAACTCATGTTAAAGCATGTTTCTATTATAATAACTGTGCGAACAAACTGAACGTTTTGATTATTTTGCTCTATTCCTTAGTGCATTAATTATCAAGTAACCACAAAATGGACTATGAACTGCCATCGTATATGTCATTATACTCTGATTCCAATAGTACAACAGAAATAGTTCTAAGTGATTTTATAATGTCAATGACATGAATATATGTTTATTGAATAAAGAGTACATGCTCTTTGGTGATCAGCGCGATTGATGCTCGACCATGTGATGTAAGTTGCAATTCTTTGCAATCTTGAGCAATGTGTGACAATCTTACATGATGGCAACGTTTTTCACTTTCTAAAGAATACGATGATAAGAAGAAGCCATCTTGAATATATGAAACAACAACTAATTCATTTCTGAGATTATTGAACGTGATTCCAACACATTTCTCGTCTTCTCCTTCCTGCAACTTAAATTCCTTAAAAATTTCACCTTGATTAAAAATTACAACATGGTGGCCAAAGTTCTCTACTGTGATCACTTCATTCTTGTCAGTGATGGTCGCCAATGAAAATCTGGATGCTCTCATCTCAATCAAAATACTTTCTGGAAATTGTTCGCCTCTTATTCTGACTTTCATCTCCTGAATGACCTTCTCCCTCAAAATTTCTTCATCAACTCGAGCACTCTCTCTTCCCTGGATGCACTCTTTGCTCGCCTTGGGAACGCACATTGCAATATGATGATCTGAAGATGTAGGAGCCAACACAATAGAGCCATTGGGCAAGAAAAAATCATTGTAAGTTGCTACAACTTTTCCTTTCTCAGTAAAAATAAATACGTCGTACTTGGAACAACCAGGAGGAATGTCTCCTTCGACATTGTCTGCAAATGCATAAACACGATTCCGGGCATCAACCGTCAAGCATGACAGCAAAGTAAACTTCTCGAAAGCATGAAACACTTCAACTTCGCTTCCAGAGACTTTCACTAATTCACAAACCTAGATAATAAAATTAGAAAAGGTACTGTTGGAGTGTTGGAGAACAGAAATGCATAATTATGTGCTTCATAAAATATGAAATTATCAATTAATGCTTTCGAAACATGTTTAAACTTTATATTTTGCTTGTACATTCCAAATAATTCGCGTTACAGCAAATTTCAGAATTTTATTTAAACTTTTTTCTTCATTTTTGCTCTGAATCTTTACATTTGTCCTGTTTGGAAATTCTGATAACCTGAACAGTTTAAACAAAACAAAAGCAGTAGACACTCGGTAAAAATTTAACATTTTATGCTGAACATCTCAACTAGTAATACTTGTCCATTAGCAGAATACTGAAAATTACAAACGTTTAGCTATATATAAGCTTGTGAGCTGCAAAGTTTGCTTGCATGATTTAATCAGCTAACAGAAAATGGAATATTAATTTAAGGATATACCACATTATATTTATTGTTGCAAAGCTTTCGGTCCTCTAACCCAGACATTCATCAGTTGCACTGATGAAGGTCCGGGTGTAGCCTATACGTGGTGTATCCTCATATTAATATTCATTCATTGTTTTCGCCATGCAAAACTAACAAGAATCTTATAACGGAAAATTGTTAGTTCTTTTGACGCACGCGCACGATATGATTTTGGCAGATTTCTTTAAATAGTAATAAGGGCCAGTTGTTAGGACGGTCGATCACACAATCGTTATCAAAGAGCACGTCAGCTAAACTAGTAGAATATTCATAATTTTACAAATTACGAGGAAGATTTAACAAAGAAACTATATGCTGGAAGTGTTTACAATATGGCTATAAATTTCGGGTTTATCTGATTTAGCGAGATCATTAATGCAGATGTAAAGATATCTGTCAGTTTGACAATGAGTTGACTTGCGGTTGATTGTAGTACCTGGTGGATGATTGTAATGTCCAAACAACGAAAATCATTGTGATCAACAAACGTTTCAAACTTGAATCGGATTTTTGAAGGAATGGAATTAAGCTTGTTAAGAACTAATGACAAATTTTCAGGTTTAGTCAGAACTATAAAGTATTGTCAACAAAGCGTTGATGGATCTTTATTATGTCCGAACACATAAAGTGGTCTTATGGTGTTGTCTTCAAGTGCCGTCATCAAGATGTTAGCTAATGGTGGTCCAAGTGGAGAGCCCATGGAAACACGCTCATTTTGACGCAGCCTCAACAATCCAAAATATTCCGCCAAATTTTATTCTCAAGGTTACTAGTTTGTGTCATTCGATGTGAACTCCGTATTTACCATCGTCTCTGAAAAGAAACCTGTCGAGATTATATTGAGAAGAGTATACGATAATGAATAAATAATGACAGGATTTACACGCCGAACCCTAAAGAAGCTATAGAAAGATTCTTGCACGAAAACAGTCGTCTATTTCAACAATGTGCTTTACCGTCAAACTGGCGGTGTTTCCATGGGCTCTTTGCTTGGACCAACTTTAGCTAACATCCTGATGACGGTGCTTGAAGATAACACCATAAGACCACTTTATTTGTTCGGATATAATAAAGTTCCATTCACGCTTTGTTGACGATACTTTATCTAGGGGGCCATTCACACCAGCATTTTTAGATCGATCCGAGATCGATTCGAGTTGGTTTGGGGCATTTGTGAACGGTCATATGCGATCCGAGACCGATCTCGATACGATCTAAAGTAGACCACTTCAAGAGGTGGTCTCGGATCGGATTAGTTTAGTCCACATCATAGTGTGAACGCGTAACTCGAAGAGAACGAATCAATCAAGTCCTGTTCTTAACTTTGTTACCTCGCTTTTTTGGGGGGAGCACTACAACAGCGATTTTGTTTTTCCTGTTGTAGTATTTTTCAGTTTGTTTTGAGTGTAAAAATGTCAAAACGCGGAGAAACGTGGTCAGACGAAGAGTGTTTGGCAGAATCGAGGCAGAAAAGCAACGCACAAGTGTGAAGGCTCCAAAAGAAACGATCTGAGATCGATTCGAAATCGAATTAACTAAATCGATCTGCAAGCGAGCTCAGTGTGAATGGCCCCTAGTTCTGACTAAACCTGAAAATATCTCATTAATTCTTGATAAGCTTAATTCCATTCATTCACAAATGTAATTCTCGTTTGAAGAGTTTGTAGATCACAATGATGTTCGTTTCATGGACTTGAAAATCAATCCACAAGGTACTACAATCTACTGCAAGTCAACTCGTACTGGACAATACCGACATTATCAAGTTTCACTCTGTAGTCAAAAAAAAGTAGCATGGTTTTGTGCTTTTGCCAAGCGTGGAATAAAGAATTTCATTACCCACAAAATTTTTAACTTGGAAATTCTAAAGATAAAACGATTTGCTTTCTGGAATGGGTTTCCACACTGGCTTTCAAATAAGTTCATTACCATGTACACAACCAAATCTTCCACACATACTCTAGACGACATCACGTACCTATCTATTATTTGGATCAATTTCCTTTTTTTTGAACAGGAAGGTTACTCCTTCGTCGGAAATCGCACCTGAAAGATCTCTCGATATCTCAAACAACCAGTGAAATTCGTAAACCACTGGGAAGCCATTGCATTGAAACCAACAACTTTATGTCCCAAAAAGATCCTATACGCAAAAACCCTACAAATGTTCACTGGTCTACAAGTTTACTTGTTCTGGATCCAGGGTTTTGTATGTTGGGAAAACTGACAGAATCTTTACATCTGTATTAATACGCTAAATCAGATAAACCCGAAATTGATAATCATGTACATAATTACGAACACTTCCAGCATATTCCATTTTTGTTGAATCTACCTCGTAATTTGTAAACTTATGAGTATTCTACTAGTTTAGTTGACTTGGTCTTTGGTAACCGTTGTGTGAATGACCGTTCTAACCACTGGTCCTTACTACTTCAAGAAGCCTGTAAGATCATGGTGCGCGTGGCTCAAAGAACTAACAATTTTCCTTTAGCTGATTAAATCACTCAAGCCAACTTTGCAACTCGCAATTATACATAGTTAAATTTTTTTTAATTTTCAGTATTTGGCCTGATGATGGACAAGTTGAAATGTCTATTCTTTTGTGTTTTACTGAAATACTTTATGGCAGTCGTAAGTTCTGAAATGTTTGCCTGAAAAGATTTACAATCCTTTTCCATTAAATAAAATGCTTAATCCAATGACAACTTAGACACTTTGTTTCGCTTTTATATATATATGATGTTTCCACATAATCTCTTTCCATATATATGATGTTTCCACATATATGATGTTTCCACATAATCTCTGAGATCCGTGGACCTTTTAAAATTCCATTAGGAAGTATATAAACAACGTATGTTTGTACCTTCGAATCATCCTGTTGACGAAATAAGATTAAATCACCATCACTAGTAATCGCCGAGAGCTTAGGGTCCATACCCGCTATTTTCGACTTGATGGGCTTCAGCGACACCAAATATGGGACCACTCTTCGCAACTCGTTGAAACTTTTCTCATTTGGAATTAGTGGATTGTACGCCCAGTTACCATCTTCGATCAGTGGCCAATCGTAAAGGTTCACGTCGATGTTCGTGAAGCAATTTAAAAAGTGGTAGACAGTGCAATTGATCGTTGATACAGACAGAACGATGTCGTGTATCTCTTCTTTGCTGAAATGGGTTAATATCCCTCCCTCTAGATCCGAACGAAAATTCTCCACAACCGCATCCAAATCATGCAAGTCCTTCAAATACAACATACAAAGTTTCGCATCTTCTGGCTTCTTCAAACATAACAGCAGCTTACTCTGAACGCGAAGTCTTGCAGCCATGATTCGATCTTCTAAACCAAGGGAGTCATCAAAGAATACATCGGTCGCTCTTGTATACGCGTTGTTAAAACTTAGCATAGCGTCGTTAAATTGGTCGGGAGAATTCGTTTGAAGATAGCTAATAGCATCGATAAGGTCTTGAGCTGTGCCTTCATCATAACCCAAGCAAAGTGGAAAGGAAATACTGGAATCATCATCTTCTTTTTCGTCAGATTCAAGAAGCCATTTCTTGAATATAACGATCCGCTCAAAAAAAGGATCGAAATACGACTCACGAAACGTGTCAGCCACTTTACAAGCGAGAGCGTCACCAACACCAACACTACCAACAGCCTCATCAAGGGCAAAAAACCTACCAGGGTATGGTTTCTGAATCGCATCGGTCAAATAAAACAACCCGTCTTGAACCATGGCAGAACTGCTCAGCAAATCACGTCGAGACAAGGCCTTGATATTATTATTTATTTCTTCTATACTATTCACAATTAATTCTCGAAATTTTTGTGAATTTATATCACCGTTTTTCAAATTCTTGGCAAACGAGCTTCGAGCTTTGTCGACAAACAAACCGAAGGTCATTTTCAACGCGGCTTCATCAATGGACGCCATTTTACATCAACTTTGCAACCCGTCGAACCCAAAGATGAGGAGGAAATATGACTTAAACAAACTGTTTGTCTGTTATAAGAGGATCGTACCGGGGTGTCTTCGGCACCGTTCACGTTCTAAAAAAGTGACGCGTCACAAATCGCAGATATTAAATATTTATTTTCACGAATCACGAAAATCGGCTATTATGCGTAACTAAAATAATCTTTAATTAATCTTGTTTTAAAATAGCAAAAGCAAAAAAGAATAAAAGCAGCTCGAGAAAACGTCTGTAGTCGAAGGATTAGAGAAGTGTTTGTATTGAAAACTATATGGATTGGAAAAGTGTCGGTATTGAAGAGGTGTTTGTAAGCAATTGTCTAATATGTATGAGAGGTACAAAGGCGCACAAGACAGGGGAGCAGAAAAGCAGATGCCCTCCCAGAAAGTTTAGAAGTCAAATAGTCGGGCAAATTTTGAACATAAGTCGGGCGAAAAATGTGAAGGAAAAAAATACAATTATAAAGTCCGACTTTTCTCGCATTTCCAGTTAGGTCACCGTTAAAACGATGTGATTTAACAGTAGCTTAACCCGTACATATAGGGACGGAAGTGACGTCACAGCAGGGTGTCCCTTTGTTAGCGTGTCGTATCGCAG